>JANDJZ010000054.1:0-162500 GCA_027943245.1 Acanthamoeba sp. SK_2022b | reverse complement strand
CACCACAGTGAGAAGCTCTGAGGCTTGAGGCTCCACAGCCATTAACAATTTCTGGAGAGGTCTTTCTGTTGAGGTGGTCAATCAATATATTGACCACCTCACCACCAATGTGAACGAGACGCCCTACAGAAACAGATACACACCATCACCAGCCAACAAGACACAACTGATAGTAATGGAGACACAAGCATGCAAGAATTATACACACCTTACAACTATCTAAAACTCAGCCATAGATAAAGTCATACCAGTAACCAAGGGCAAAACGCCCACACCATACTGGAACACAACAGGTAGTGTCACCAAGAAAAGACGCTGAGACGTCAACAAAGCAATCAATGCACTAACCCTGGCACTCAGACACAAGGAAGCACCAAACCTGAGCAAAGACACACAAGAGCGCCTGATAGGTGAAGAAATCACCGTGCCGCTCAGGTACTGCGTACCACACATAGAAAAGATGCTAACACTACTCATGGAGCACCAAAGCGCCCTCAACAAAACCATAAAAAGAGAACACAAATCCATGGTAGACAAGAATATGCGCAGATACACGCACAACCTCATTAAAGCCAGACACTCTAACCCTAGAGAATTCTGGCGACTCCCTGGAACCAGAAAACAGGCACAACACCCCATCAAAGCAGTCAGAACCACAGAAAATGGCACTGAACAGTACTACATGGATGAAGAGACAATAAAAACAGAGTTTGCAAAGTGGTGGGGACACCTCTTCACAAAAACACCTGACAACCAGGGTGAGGAACCCTGGATACCACACATCCAAAAGATAAATGCAGAACAGAACACCAACCTAAACCAACCCATTACCAAGGATGAGGTCAAAAAGGCAATCAAAAAAATGAAAAACACCACCCCTGGAACAGATGGCATACCAGCTGTAGCATTGAAAATACTACCCAACGAACTAGTAGACACACTCACCATGATGTTCAATAAATGCCTAAAAGGAGAGCATATACCTGACAGCTGGAGGGAGGCAGCTGTCACATTAATTTATAAGGATGGGGACAAGGCACACCCAGGAAACTACAGGCCTATCACACTACTACAAGTCCAATACAAACTATACACTAACATCCTTACAGCTAGACTATATGAAGCCTTCAACAAAACTATCCTTAGCAAGCTACAGAACAGTGCACCATACAGCTAAAAATCAACAACAAACTCACAGAAAAGATCCAGTATGCCAAAGGAGTCCGACAAGGGGATGGCCTCTCACCCTTACTCTTTATTATCTTCCTCAACCCACTCATCAAATGGATAGAAGAGGACAACAAAGCAGGATACACCTTCAGTAGCCAGCTCAAACTCTCCCTGCTAGCATACTGTGATGACATAGTACTACTAGGTCGCAACAAAACAGACATAGACATCAATAAGCTAACCCAGTACTATGACCACCACAACCTCACCATCAACACCAGCAAGTCAGGATACACCACAAACGCACAAGAACAGTCATATAACCTGTTCTACCATAACACCCACATCAGTAAAATAGGGCCAAGCGAACACTACAAGTACCTAGGCATATGGATCAGCCTGACCCTTAATTGGGACAAACAAATCAAGGAAATCAACACCAAGGCAATGACCAGCCTGGCAAAGCTAAGAAACAAACGCCTCCCAGCTGACCTAATGGCAGCAGTGCTCAACGCCACTGCATCTGCAATACTAACATACAGCATGCATGTGGTCCCCCTTAAACCTGATATACTGCAACGTATCAACAATAGCATGGCCAGTGCCAACACAGAATGGGACTATCCAAATGATATGACAATGACCCCATCTTCATGGCCAAAAACAAAGGAGGCCTAGGCCTCTTGGACCTCAGCAGTATGGCCCTATACCTGGACGCCAATACCATTGCCTCTGATACCATTCTAGCCAACATGGCCAACCTACCCACCCCACACAACACACTAGGCAGATGGCACACTGCCCTAAAAATGCTGGAAATAGTGCCAGTTATCAATATTAGAGACCCATCACAAATACACATAGGTTGCAGCAACAACAATGCAGTCCTGCAAAAACTATACAAACTCAGCATCACACAATGGAAACAACTGCCCTCCCAAACCGAGCAACTAAAGCAATACTGTAACACAGTCACCATGCCCTACAAAGCCAACCCCAAGACATCACAGAACTTATAACACTACAGCAAGCAGCCAAAAAAAGGACCACACCAATGTAGAGGCAAATCCAATAACCACACCCATCTCACTGGACGAAACAGAAGGGTACACACACAGAAACTATGCCACCAACACCATCAGGATGTGGACTGATGGAGGACACAAAGATGGCACCACCACTGCAGCAGTATACACAGGAGAACACCCAACACTACAAGAAAAAACCCTCATCACCAATGGAGGCTCCTTCGTTGGAGAGATAGTGGCCATACTCATTGCACTACAAAAAGCCCCTAACACCAACCTGGAAATAGTGACAGACTGTACCAGTGCAGTCACTGCCATAGACAACTATGATAGTTGTCATGGAAAAAGGGGCGCCAAGCAAACACTGAAGGATGCAGCATCATAAAGGCCAGCATCAAACTAACAAGAGAAACCAACACAAACTAAACACCCTATTCACCTATATACCCAGCCATATTTAGGAAAAAAACAACAGATACCAGGCCATAGGAGGCATACAACTCGCCAAATGGAAAGAAAAAATGAAAGCACTAAGGGAATGGCATGGGGCAGACTTCAACAGCCTTGTAGAAGGACAACACAAAAGCAGACAGGCTGGCCACTGAAGCCAGAGCACACCCTACCAGCACGTACACTAGAGATGCCTCCACATCCCTAGACAATGTAGCCCTAATAAACCAACAAGGAACTCATTGAAGCAGGACTGAAAGAAATCACACTACACAGACACACCCTAAGCAGGGAAGAAACACAGCAAAAACGTGTATCCAGAGGAGAGTACCTTCAGGACGCACACACAGACAATGGCAAGTCACAGGTACCCTACGTAGCCAGGGAGGGCAACACAAGACTATGGGCCTACAAGGCCAGACTGAAATCGCAGACACCAAACACAGAGCACATGCATCTCTACTGGGAACACATGAACAACATATGGATTGCCAAAGAGGTGCCTGCAGAAAACAATACAGAAAGGTGGCAAATCAACAAAATGGTACACAGTATGCAAGAGTGCCCCTTATGCACATCAGACACTCCATGTGGAGCCGACACAGCCATACTCTACAGACAGGAGGCGCAGCCAGACAAAAAAGACATGCACCACCATGTCTACTCTGAATGCCAGGTAACACTCCCAATACAGGAAGCCAGAAACCTAGAAATTATCAAACTCATCCAAGAGAAGTCCACCCTCACAACACTTAAAGCTGAACACATCACCTTATGGTTCAACCATAACCAAAATGGCACCGCCAACATGACTGACCCACAAGTACAACTAGCCTGCTACAATGGCAAAATGGGCGCCCTAGGCTACTGCCCTGATGCACTTGGAAAAGCAATACTTCAATGGGGAATCCCAGCAGCCAACACAGAAGAGAGCCTCCATGACATCCTCAGCATCATGTGCATGTGCGCCAAGGAAATGTGGGATCTATGAAGGAAAAAGATCACAGAAATAAGAAAGGTTGCCAGAGGAACCCTTAAGGGAATAACATAAGCCAACCAAAAACCAGGGACACAGGGAGGGAGCTCACACTCTAGACCCCCTTAAGGGGCTCCTCCCTGTCCACATTTACTACTACTACCAAACATAGAGGCATGGCCGCAGTCAAGAGATGCAAAAATCACAGTCACATCCACAGTTGTGGTTTGGAGAAGGGACATGAGTATAACAAACTAATGGCTTTTGTGGTGTGTTTGCATTATGGACTCTGCAAGGACCATGACTGCAGCAGGCCACCTCAGTGTGCTCTGATGGCTATGCAAGAACAACTGCCTGTGGAGCAAGGTACCTATGCTGAGGCCACCCACCAAGTTGGTCTAGGTGATTGTGTTGTGGTGATGGGCCAAAAGGATCCCAGTAATTTAATAGTGGTAGTGGTGAGCATGCTGATGTCCTGATAACTCCAAAGCTGAACCTCCTGAAACGTTTGGGAGCTCCAATGGGACGATTTGATGTCCAGCCAATATGCAGGGTGCGCCAAAGCAGGCAAATTCAAGGCACAGAAAGTTGTGGCAGGAAAAAAGGAGGCATCATGGTGGAATCCTGTTGAGAAAACAAAATTTCCTGATGATTTCCTTCTTCTTGGTTGATTTAGTCAAATTTAACGCCTAGATCAATAGAAAATGGTCACACAATTTTGCAAAGTGTTGTAGCACATAAAACAGGTGGGGTTGTTTCGATTTATGCTAGACTGTGACAGCAGGTGACCTTAATCACTCAGCAATGTAATCTCTGGTATCCTGGACTACGTACACTGACCAGTTGCCAAGTGACTGCTACAATAATAATCACCATAACGTCAACTATGGAAGCTCCCCACAGCGAGACAGTGCTTGACCCCTGGTTGACATGAAATGCAAACACGCAGAGATAGTCAAGGCCTAAACCCTGATCCCTAACTGTTGTGCAGACACCACATGGAGAGGTTGTTTGCTACACACCATAACAACTGGCATGACATTGAACCCTAACACCCACCAACCTAAGCTTGAACGGCCATTCCAGGCCAAAGGTTCACTACAAATGCAGACACGTTATCCTGCCAAGCAAACCCATCACAGTCTTGGGAATCAATCCCACTCAAGTACCAGTGCCATTCATGTACACTGTGATTGCATGTTCTCTCCAATGTCAACATCAAAAGAAACATTAACACCAACGTCATCCGCAAGTGGACGCTGATGATGTCAGTGATCCATGCTCCTGAGCCCAGCTACACACAACCTGCAAACACCAAGTTCCATAGGGTTAGGGGTTGCATTGTTTTGGGCACCCATTTGTGTCTGTGCCTGTGGTCCCTGGATGTCATCAACTCACAATCACAGTGTACACAAAGTATCTCTACGTGTGACCTTGGCTGTTTTGCACAGATGTTGTGGAAGAGAACTGCTTGATGGGAAGACTTGTTCACAGTGGGGGCAGGTGTGGTCCGCCACAGCTGCATGAACCTGTTGTATGTGCTCCAATGGGAAGTTTGACGAACATTGGGTGCAAACATGTGGGCCAAGGCAGGGGCGTTTCGGAGGAGAAGCTTCTTCTTCTTCTTCCACATCTTCTTTGGCCTCAGCCTCGTCGTCGTCGTCGTCGTTGCGTTGCTGCTGCTGTCGCCTCATCTTGTAATAATGCCGCGGTTTGTCGGGGAAAAAAATGAAGGACGAAATTAATAAAATGGAAAGACCGTGGTAAGAGTTCGCCCAGCGTTCGACCAAGCCAAAATGGCTGGGTTCTACCCTTGGCTAAGACCTGAACCCCTTGCATTGTGCTTAAACAATACTCTCGCTTGCACCAACATCTCTGAGCAACGTTGATTCAGGCCGCTGAGTGGGCAGCAACCACAGGTCTTATTCTTAGCGTCACCCCGTGAAAAGTCTTTATGGAGAAGCTGCTAAAACCATTAACCATGCGCGCCAGCTCACTCCCACTGCACGTTCCAGGTGCGGGTGGTGCAGTCCTGCCCAACAGAGGCAAGGGTGGCCCGATCGAGCCAGGTGAGGTCGTTCACGCCGCCGTGGTGGGCGGCGGTGATGGTGAGCCGCTTGTTGGGCGTCTGCCAGAGAGAAGAGTGCGAGTGGGTGGGTGTGTGTGTGAGGAGAGGGAGAGGTAAGCGGTCTGGTGTGCGTGTGTGCAAGGTTGCTGGTCGCCAGACGCACCTCGACGCTCCAGATGATGATGTTGGTGTCGAGCGAGGCCGAGGCGAGGAACTTGGAGTCGGGGCTCCAGACTAGCTTGTTGATCCTGGCAGAGTGGTACTGCCAGTCCTTAATGACAATCTTGCCCTCCTGCCAAATGAGGATCTCCCTGTTCTTGTCGCCCGACGCCAGGTGGCGCCCATCCGGCGAGAAAGCCAGAGCGGAGACGCCGGCGCGGTGGCCCTCCAGAGCCTTCTCGTTGGCGAGGTTGTCGCCGGAGATATCGTACACGTAGATGCGGTTGTTGTCGGAGCCCACCGCCACTTGGCGCCCATCAGCCGAGAAGGCGAAGGACAGCGGAGTCCACCCGACAGCCTTGGACGACACCACACGCCCACCGCGGATAACGTGGACCTGCAGCAAATCACACACGAAACACATGTCAGGCCAAGCAAACGAGAACCGGGGAGGGGGAAGAGCGAGAGGAGAGAGAGAGAGAGAGAGAGAGCGCGCGCGCTCGGATGGCGAAAAGGGCTGCTCTAGACCTTCTGGTCAAAAGTGCCGGTGACGACGAGACCAGGCTCGGTGGGCGAAACGGCCAGACCGAAGGGCTTACCACCAACTGAGGTGGTCTGGCCACTGCCAAGGAACAACACGCCCAACGCAAGAGAGAGCGTTGCTTCGTAAGTTAACTGTGTGAATGGCCAGGCCAGCCCTACGCCAGCAACACACGAGGTTGGAGGCATGTGTGCACGTACGTGAAGTCGGCACCGTGAGGAGTAACGCGGACCGAGTCGTCGATGGCAGCGCTGACGAGATTGTCGCCCTGCATGGCCAACGCGATGACGGCGTTCTTGTGGCCATCGCCAGCGACCTCCTCCATGCTGCCGTCGGTCTCGTCCCACCGCGTCACCACGGCATCGTAGGAGCCGGTGTACAGCGAGTTGGACGGCTTGTGGTAGGCCAGCGACTCGATCGACTTGTTGTGGCCCTTGATGACCTTGCTGGGTTTGTTGGGGCTGCTGGGGTCGAGGTAGGACAGGTGGCCCCGCAGGTTGAGCGAGAGCAGGTAGTTGCCCTGCCAGAGGCAGCCCACCTGCTGGTCTTCCACTGCGCTGCCGAACGTGAACGTGCTGTGGTAGTTGGTCGACACGACACACAAACGCGCGCGCGCGCGGTTGTAATGAGGTGAGCAAGTGCCAACGGGAAAGAGCGGAGAGAGCTTAGGGGAGCGCATACGTGACCGACTTGCCGGTCTCGACGTCCCACAGCTTGCAGGTCTTGTCGCCCGACGAGGTGAGAACTTGCGAGCCGTCCGGAGACCACGAGACGCAGTAGATGCCTCCCGTGTGTTCCGTGGTAAAGGCGCCCTTCTTTTCGCCGGTCTGGCCATCGAAGAGCACCGCCAACTTGTCGGAACCGACGGAGATGGCGAGGTCGCCGTTGGGGGAGAACCTGACGCAGTTGACGAACCGCTGGTGCTCGTGCATGCCGTGATGCCACTTGAAGGGGGGACCCTCGAACCTGCAGTGGCCCCCGAGCAACGCTCCCTTCTGCTGAGCATGCTCCCCATTGGTTCATAATTGGGGGAGGCAATGCATGCGCATACCAGTTGAGCGTCAGGTCTTCGCCGCCCGTGATCACGCGGAAGGGCGACTTGGGCCTGTAGTCCACCGACTAATTTGTGTTTGTCGCGATCCCCCCCCCCAAGACACACACACACACACACACACACAAGATGTCGAGCATAGGTCAGGGCTAGCACACCAATGGCTGGGGAGAGGGTGGCCAGCGTACGTTGATGGCCTTAGAGTGGCCGGTAATGATGCCACGCGACGAGCCGGTTTCCATGTCGAACACTTCGCCGTACTTGTCGCGCCCATGGCCCACCGCGACGATCTTGGTGGAATCGGGGGACCAGGCCAAGTCGAGCACGGCGCCGGCGAGAGCGGGCTTCTCTGACTTGAGCTTGAAGTAGACACCCTGCACCACCTCATGCGCGTGCCAGACCCTCACGATGCCCCTCTCGTCTGCACGTTGCCGGAAGCATGAGAGAATGAAGAGAGAGGAGGAGGACAAGGGAGAAACCAACCGGCAGAGGCAATCCAACGCCTGTCGGGCGAGTAGCGGGCCACGGTCGTGGCGCGCGGGTGCTCGACATACAGGTCGGCATAAAGCGGATTCTGCACCCCCCCCCCCAACGTTATTGCGTGCGTTCGTTACCACAGTCAGTACTGAAGAGCGCACGCACGCACGCACGCAATGGGAGAGAGAGATGGGGGAAGGCGTGCCTGGATAGAGCGGATGATGACATCGTTGCCCAGGCAGTAGAGGATGTTCTCGCCTTGCGGGTCGCCGCCAATCAGCGTGGGCTTGCCGCGCTGCACCGCTGGCAACGGAGCCAAGATGGACTCTGTGCGCACACAGCGTGGTGGGGGAACGGAGAGAGAGAGAGAGAGAGGTGAGATAGTGACAGGGTGTGCAGGGCAAGAAAAGGAGGGGAGAGGAAGAGGGTAGTTGGTGAAAAAAAGACTGCAGAAGCAGCTCTGAAGGAAGCGTACTTCTCAGTTTCCTGTTGTTCTCCATGGGAGCCACGATGTCGGCAGCGGCTGCGGCAGCCGACACAGCGGGAGCGGGTGCTCGCGCAAGTGCTTCCTGTTGATGATTATGAGTGCGCACACGTCTAGGTCGTCGGAGTGAAAAAAAAACATGGTAAAGATGGTGGACCTTGCGAGTAGCCTCCTTGGCTGCCTGCTCCTGAGCGGCCTTCTGCTGCATGGCAGCCTCCCTCTTCTTCTGGTTCTCAAGCATACGCTCCAGTCGGTCCGCCATGTTATGAGAGGTTCTGGTGGTTCGTGTTTCTTCTTCTTCTTCTTCGGGTGAGCCGAAATGGGGGCAACGCGAAGATAGGGGGGAGAGTTTTAGAGGTAGGGGTTGGGGTGGGGCGTTTTATAAAACGTGTTGAGCAACCAAACCGAGTAAATGAAACCTCGAATGGCTGACTTCGGCAGCCACCTTAAGGACTTCTGGTAGCCCACCATAGTTGGCTACTGGAGGAGGCAATCCTTCTTGGTTCTTCTCTTCCGCTCGTCATCAGCGCCAAAGTCAAGGATGGTGACCGAACCATCGCGCGCCCCCATTACCAGCGCACGTTCGTCTCCCTGGATGCTCCTACACGCAAGGGCAACGCGTGAGAGGGGCCAATGGTTCTGCTCGAAGAGAGAAGAGAAAGGTGGCCCGGTACCGGGCAGGCGTTGCAGGAATCTCGAAGAAGAGCTGCATGTGGCTGGGTTGCGACAAGCTGCTCTCGCTAAACTCCCAGAACTTGAGGACGTTCTCGGATCCCACGGTGACCAGCTTGCTTGCATCGTTCCTGATTTTTTGGGGCCAAGTTGGCAAACAACTCTCTCTCTCTCTCTCTCTCTTTGGGAACGGAGGGTGGTGAACGCACCAGATGCCACATATGTTGTGATTGCCGTGAGAGTACGTTGTCACTGGGCTCAGCCAGAAGCCCTCCTGGCCGCTCTGCTCTAACTGCCGAAGATCCCATATCTTGACATCTCCGGCAGTGTCTGCAAGCACAGAAGAGTTTGTGTAAAATACGCTAAATATAAACTTTTATTCGTCACTCCTCGGCGAGCGGTGTGTGGTGAGGTTTTTGGAACGTACCGCCTGTTGCCAGCATCTGCCCCTCGAGGCGCAACACTTCGTTCATGTTATAGCCCAGCTTGTCGCTCTTGTTGGTTACCACGAGTGTGCATTCGTGTGTGCGCATATCCTGTTGCGTGCATCGCGACATAGTCAACGAGCACAGCAACAACCGACGTGACTGAAAAGGAAAAAACCAGGGTCGAGAGTATACAATACCCAACACCGGAAGGTGGAGCCGCTGCCAGCTGTGACGAGTAGATGCTCATTAAAGTTGGCGGCGAGAGTGAACACGCGACCCTTGTGGCCGAGAAAAGAACCCAAGCATTGCTTGGTCTGGATGTCCCACAGCTTAGGCGTGGCATCGTTGCCTCCGCAAGTCACCACTTGCTGCCAATTACAGCCAGGGACGGCGAAATGAATGCACGTTACTACTGGCACGCGTGGATAGGATGATGCGGAAGCGTACCTGTTTATGAAGCTGCAGCTTCTCAATTCCTCTGGAGTGTACGCCAGGAATCTCATCCAACGCCCGCCCATCACGAATGGACCAGATAATAAGCCTGAGAGTATCATCCACATGCACGCCGCACGCACATACACATACATCACACGCACAGGCCACAACACACATCACACGCACAGGCCAAACACATCACCACGCGCATGAACACAGCGCAGGACAACATCAAGCAGCAGCAGCAGCAGCTCTTACCTCTCATCTATGCCACCGCTCACAATGATCTCGCTATCTGAGTCGGCTGTGAACACAAGAGACTGATGTCCAGACAGCTCAAGGCTGCATTCTATGCTGGGCGTGGCGGCAGAGGTGACGTGAGGTTGCCATATCTTTATGGTCGTATCGTCCGACCAGGTGATGAGCACCATCGGTGAAGTGGCGGGCGTGGTGGCCTCTTCTCTCGAAGTCTTGTTCTTGTCCCTTTTGCCCCGTCCCTTCTTATCTGCAAGTCCGCACCAACCACCAAGTTAGTTCTCGTCGGAGGCCAGCCTTGAGCTTGGTCTACAAGTAGATGCACGCATGCACCCTTAACAACGGAGGGCTCGGGCAGCTGGGGAGCGTGGTCTGATGAAAGGAACTTGACCCCGTTGACGGCGTGCGGATGCGCCTGAAAGGAAGTCCTGTGATGCTGGCCCCGTCGCCATCTCTCCTCCAGCCTCGCCTTCCGCAGGAACAGATCGCGTCGGCCCCGCCCGCCGCCTTCTTCGCAGGCCTGGTTTTTAACCCGAGTAGGTGAGTTGGGAGAGATGTATCTTAGGAATGGCAACCAATACAAGGACGCGCATAAGTGGCGTGGTACGTAGGTTCTTGCGAGGAGGAACGCTTCCATGAAAGTAGGCCCGCGGGTGCCGGGCGTTTGGCGGTAGCGCTGTTCGTAGAGGACGCGCCAGAGCGCATCGTTCGCCGCCACTTCGTTCCACGTCTTGCTAACTCTCGCCACTGCTCTCCCCCACCTCCCCCCCCCCCAAACTGGCGTCAGACAAGTTCAAACGTTTTTTCTCAAGGGTCAACGTTGTGGGGTTTACCTCGTCCAATATCCGGGGCGGGTAGCAAGCTGAAGATGAATACCGACACCTCCAGCGGCAAGTTGGCCACCACGTCAAACTTATCGCTGCTCTCCATCCTCTTGGCGAGTTGGTAGGTATGCGAGAAGGGAGAGAACGTTGGTTTTCTCTCATTGTAGTATTGTTTTTTGTTTTATTTTTTAATTTCTTAGGCTCTTATCCTTTGGTGAGGAGGCGCATGGAGAGGGACAGGCCGAGCTCCTTCCGGCCGCTGAGGTACTGGCGCTGCCGCTGCGGGCAGATGAAGTAGGGGTCGCCTGCGCCCTGGTTGCCGCGCACGGCCACGCACGGCATCGAGCACGCAAACGATCGCGACTGTACGCGGCACTCGAAGCTGACGGCCAGTCTGAGTACGTCGTGGCCGGGGTCGAGGCGCTGGACTCGCACGGTGATGTAGCCTTCGTAGCCCCGCTTGTCGCTGCCCCACTGCTTGTCGTCTAGCCGGCTTGTGCGCTCCAGCACCAGCAGCCACCGCCGGCCGAAGGCCTCGAACGCGCGGTTGATGCGGAACTCCTTCTCCCGCATGTCCACCTGCCCGATGACGAACTCGCAGCTGAAGGCCTTGCTCTGCTGCGGCGGCGGCGGCGGCGACATCGCCTTCGAAGACGAACACTCCTTTGCTAGGCCCCTCGGCGACGGCCACTTGGTGCCGTTGGTCGCGTCCTTGCTATCCCGCTGCTGCTGCTGCTGCTCCTGCTGCTGCTGCTGCTCCCCCTCTTCGTTCCGAGTTCGTCGCTGCTCGGCCGGCGCGGCGATCAGTTTGCCCTCCTTGCCCTTGCCCTCACACTCTTCGCTCGCGTCGTCCTGGTGCTCGTGGCAGTCTGCGTGAGCCTTAGGGTAGAGATCCCGCTTGGTGGCGTGCCACTCGTCGACCAGCCGGAAGCTGTCGCGGTAGGAGCCGGCCATATCCGCCGAGGGCGAGGCCACGAGCGGCGGCAGCACGTCATCGAGCACGTTGACATCGTTCTCCCCGGGCGACGAGATCAGGTCCTCCTTTTCCATTTCCTTCTCGGTGCCAGCCAGCAGGAGACTGCGCTCCACCAGGACGGTGCTCTTGTGATGCATCGGCGCCAATGTGCGATGGGACATGAGCTGGGACAGGGAAGCGCCCATGCCAGTGGCGATGTTGATGGGTGCCGTGGGTGTGTAGTGTCGCGAGGGCGAGCCGCTGCCATTGTTGCCCCCCACCGAGTAGTCGGAGAGAGATCGTCGCATCGAAGGCGAGGACCCGGCGAGTGTGGGCATGCAGGGAATCGCCACCGACACCGAGGTGGAGGTGAAGGACGATGACGCCGTGGCCGTGCTGATATCCGGCGTGGAGTGAGTGGCCGCCGCAGGCAATTTGAGCGACAGCGCTGCGATGGGCGGCAACGGTGAGGTCATAGCGGCCGGCGTGGCTGGCGGTTCTCGTCGCTCGTAGAAGAGGACTGAGGGTTGCCAGTGCGCTCGGCAGCAGTTAGCAATGACATCGTCCCAGGTCTTGCCAACCACCTTGATCTTCTCGTCGTCGAAAATGAGCCATTGGTCGCGAGAGCGGCAGTGGAAGAAGGCCGCGTAATGGAGGCCGTAGTAGGTGATCATGCCGCGAAAGGCGTAGGTGGTCTCACGCTCCACGCCGTAAAAGATGGTCGACAGGTCGATCTCGAGGGCATTGTTAGCAGCGATGATCGTCAGCGTCTGTCGTATCTCCTCCACCGTTGGAGTAGATGACGCCCACACGAGGTCGATGGTGAACACCTTTGGTACGTTCTGTAAAAAACGCTGGTTTCTGTTCTTTCGCTTGCACTGCGTCAAATCCTGCGATCAATGAAATCAGTGACCATCGCTCAAGTGTATCGCACTAATTCTGGCCCCGGTCCACCACAGACTCAAAAAAGTGGAGGATTGCGCACGAAATCGGGGCATTTCTTGAGTTCCGAGTCGTTGAGGACGGACATAAGCTCATCGAATCGAATGTCACGCCGGTTGGCATCCTCAAACGTGCGCCTGAGCACACTGGTCAGACCAAAAGCCAAACACGTAATAGTAACAGTAATCATATTTATATATATATATATATATATAAAGTAGCGGCAATCCTACACACCGCCGTTAGCGTACCTTAGTTCAGTCACATAAACTGGATAAATAAAAGTAGATGATAGGGCAGGCTCGGAGGTGGCCCCGCACGGACACTCGGTCTGTTGCACAACAGCAAGGACGTTACAGGGAAGCAGACCGGTGAGCGACCGAACGACGGGTACCAGGTAAGCCTTCCTCTCACTTACTCTGTCACAAAAGTTCATGGAGAACACTTGATGCACGAGACACAGAGGTTCACATGGCTCGTCGTCCTTTCCCTCCACGCCTACAAACACGCTGTGCAGATACCCCAGCACGGCCACCTAGGTGACAGAGACCCAGCCACAATAGATAAGCACACGTGCAGGTGATCACAGCGTCGTTTGGGATTGAAATAAAAGGGACTGAGAGTTGGTAGTACCAGCGTTTCCGTGGCATCGTACTTGGCGCAACGGCAAAAGAGAGAGAGAGAGAGATGAGGGCAGAAATGTCAGGAAAAGTGCGGTGCAGCACAGAAAGAGCATTCAGGAAGATGACGCGCTCACCATTTCTCCGATCTTGAAGCGGGCCTCTCCCGCAAACTGTACAGACAAGGCGCGTCGCAGGTCCGTGGGTGGAATCATGAACTCATCAGAGTATGCGTAGTTGACAAACAGGTCCTGTTACGCCAGTCACCGCAATGTGCCATTTAGCTTCGCATGGACTCGACTGCGCACTCGCGCAAAAGCACATCCCTACTGCACACGCGCAAAACAGAGCTCGTGTCATCGAGCGCACCTGAAGGGCACAAAACACACAGTAGGGGGTCGAATGCAAGTGCTTCTCTCCAGTTCCCTCGAACCTCGCGCCTGATGTAAGAAGCGAAGAGAGAGAGAGAGAGATATGTTACGACACTGCACCCGGGTGGGCAGACTTCGGATGGAGTGCAGAGGAAGAGAGGAGAAAGAGAGGAGAGGGAGGGAAGGGGGGGGGGGGTACGAAAGGAGTCGAGGTGCCATAGTGACTGTATGACCACGTTGAGGAAACAATTGTTCTCGCCGAGTGTGTTAATGAGGCCCTTGAGGTTGGTGTTAGGTGAGGGAACGAAAATCTGAGGCGAGAAGTAGCTCGGCTGCGAATTCCCCATAACGTTGTTTCGTTTCTCCAAATCTTGGGCGGTTTCTAGATGATGAAATGAAATTCTAGGCTCCAATCATACGTCTATATGTTCTATATCTTGAAGATGGGCCAAGTTGTCCCCAGGGACTAATAAAGGCTTGAGATGCGAGCAAGATCTGGAGATGAGGTCACGGCACACTGGCTCTGCAAACGTCGGTAGCACAGCAGTGTGGTGGGGCTCCTTTCCGCGTTCCGCGCACCCACACAAAAAACGCCAGAAAACCCAACAGCGCGGAAGACATGCGGCGGCATTTTGACCACCAGCAACAGCGGCCTAACACTCCTTCTCCTTCCGGACAAGGGATCCTGCACCATCGGGCGCATAGAGGCTGGCACAGTCTTACCAAGTGACTTTGTGTGTGTGTGTGCGCGCGCAACGACACAGCACTGAGACTGCAGCGCAACGAAGCTTGTACGCGTGGCGTAGACAAAGACGAGGAGGAAGGAAGACACTCAACATGTGGACCTCTTCCCAACAGGTCACGTGCCCCGATTTTTCTGGTTTTTTCTCGCTCCTTCGGTCGAGAAATTCATCAAAAAAAAAAAGAAAAGAAAAAAAGAACCATGCGCGCCAGCAGGACGAACAGCCTGCGCTCCACCGCGTGGGGGCAGTTGTGGGCTGGAGCTTACCCTCTCACTTCACGTCGAGCCTATGTGAGTGCTGCCCAACCTGGATCCACCCGAGTTGGTTGGATCGGCACTGGGTTTACACTTCCCCCCCCCCCGCGGTACCTACTGTCATGAGGTGCTGACGTGGTTTGCTCTGTGTGTTAGGGTGATGGGAGGACACATGTGTGGGCATTTGCTTAGAGCTGGCTACGACGTGACTCTCTACACCAGGTTCTCGTTCTCTCAGCTGTAGCTCTGCAGTTAAGGCCTTATTTATTCACAGGGGGGGATGTGGGACAACAGGACAGCAGAGAAGGCGCAGGGACTTGTGGAGCGGGGAGCCAAGCTCGCGGCCAGCCCTAAAGAGGTGGCTCAGCAATCAGACGTGGTGTTCACCATGGTGGGCTTCCCACATGATGGTACCACACTGCTCTTTAAGCACCCCCTCAAGATCCATTGATGTCGCGTGGCTCGTAGACGAAAGGCGATCCAAACTTATCAGATGATTGGTGTTGTTTTGGTGCCCTCAGTGAGGACCGTAATCCTGGGCAGTGCCGGCGTGCTGGAGGGACTCCACAGTGACGGCGTAGTGGTGGACATGACCACCAGCGAGCCCAGCCTCGCACTCGAAGTCTATAAGGAGGCGAAAAAGAAGGGCGTGCACAGTATCGACGCTCCAGTCTCCGGTTGGCCTCTCCTCCCGCACGTTCATCGTGCAACAAAGCCTTGAGAGAGTCCACACTTTCTGACCTGTAGAACGCGACCAACGAGCAGGCGGGGATGTAGGCGCGAAGGAGGCTCGTTTATCGATCATGGTGGGCGGCGAGGAGGAGGCCGTGTCCGCCGTCAGGCCCCTGTTCGATGTCATGGGCAAGAACATCGTTCACCTTGGCCCGGCTTCATCCGGTATATATATATATATTTCCCAGGCACCCCCAGCTTTGAGCAATTGTTCACGAGATGAGAAGTTGAGTAATCGATCTGACCGCGGGCCATATCCAAGGGCAACATACGAAGATGGTGAACCAGATACTGATCGCCACAAACATGGTATGCCTCTCCGAGAGTCCTGCATTCATCTCCAGCATTTAGCCCAATACGTCGTTGGCACAAAACAGGTGGGCATGGTGGAGGGCCTGCTCTACGGCCACAAGGCGGGCTTAGACCTGAATCAAGTGATCGAGGCTGTGGGTAAAGGCGCTGCTGGCTCCTGGTAACTCGCCGATCTAGATCTTTATTGTATTGCGAGTACAGATATGTGGTTGGGTGGGACGCTCACATGGTCTTGGTGCGTGGACCCCGCAGGAGCATCAACAACCTTGGACCTCGCATTGTGAAGCGGAACTTTGATCCCGGCTTCTTCGTCGAACATTTCATTAAAGGTACCTTTCCCGTAGCAACGTTGTCCACTCGGTATTCATCTTCGGCTACATTTCCGTATCTCTGTGCAGATATGGGCATCGCCCTCAAGGAAGCTGAGAGAATGAAGCTAAGTCTGCCGGGCCTCGCGTTGGCTCACCAGCTCTATGTCGCCGTTGCTGCTCAGGTTAAACAAGACTGTCACCCCTTCGTGTTACTCTAGATGGTCCATTTCCCCTCTCTCATCTCCTCTTGACGGCCGTGGCGCAGGGTCATGGCCGCAAGGGCACCCATGCTCTCCAGCTGGCTCTGGAGAAGCTCAATAACATGGAACACGACCATCCCAAATCCGACGACAGCCGCCCAAAGGGTGCGCTCTCCTGAGAGGAGGTCTGCCTCGTGCCGCCGCCGCGAACGCCGCACACCATTATATAAACAAACGTCAGACGAGCCCTCGTTCATAACCAAGGAGGTGGGCCTTTCGAATAACGCACTTTAAACAAACGAACCGCACCGGTGCTTGACCACCTCCGCACTACCGGATAGGCCTCGCGGAGCCTCAAAGATTTTCATTTGGTGCGCTACCACCACCACGCGGCCCACACAAAACGAAAAACGAAAACGACGAAAGCAAAGAAGGAACACACGGCCGCGAGCAACCGCCAGCCCTCGTCCCCTCCCTCCCCCTTGTCGAGGTCGCAGTTATTGACCAAAACTCGCTTCTTCAGCCTCTTCTTACGACCGGTCCCCTTGCTGCCCCTTGTTCTTTCGATTCAAGTAGTATAAGATGGCGCTTGCGGCCATCAGCGGAGAGCAATCCCTGTCGGCCCTTCATCGCATCGCCAAAAGTGGTTCGTATATCTCTTTTGCTTTGGTTCCCTTTTTGATCCTTCATTTCATTTAAAGTGCGATCCCCCCCCCTCGCTGAGGGCATTTCCCTTTACGCGCCGCATTACCCATAATTCAAATTTGATTTCCATCTTATGGGGCGCTCTCAGGTGACGTGAAGGAACTCAAGGCAGCCCTGCGTAAGTCTAAGGGCTCCATTGACAAAAAGGATGAATGGTACCTATCGCACACGAACTCATTGATTGCCTCGGGCGCCCGCAAGGGAAGGAGGTTCATTTCTCTTGTCCCTCCTCACTCCCACTTCCCCTGTCGCCCTCCCCTCTAGGGAGCAGACGCCTCTGCATGTGGGCTGCTTCGAGGGCCACTTTGGCGTGGTGAAGGTGCTCGTCAAAGCCAAGTCCAACGTTAACGCCCGCGACAAAAACAACTGGTGCGCCCAAGATTCTTGCGCGCGCGCGCGCGCGCGCGCGCGCACACACACACACACACACACACACACACACACACACACACACACACACACACACACACACACACACACACAGGCCGCAAGCTGTGTGCTCTACTCGACTCCTCTCTCCCCCTCCCTCTGTGTGAGTGTCAAAGCTCTTGTCTTATGTGCCGCGACGTGTATGAATGCGAACGCAGGACGCCTCTTCATGCCGCAGCGTCGGGTCTGACATCGGACCACGTCAAGGTGTGCGGCCTCCTGCTGGACAAAGGTGCGCGCGACCCACCCAACGGTTCGATTCGCCCGGACCCGTCTGTTAAACACATCACACACACCACACGCGCAGGAGCGGATGCCTCAGCCAAGACGAACGACGGCTCATGTCCGCTGCACTACTTTGTCCGCATGGACCCCAAGAATGTGACCGAGTTTCACAAGGTGCTCGAACGCATGGCCGTGGGCGATTCTCCCGTCGAACGCGCGCGTACCGTCAACACGCAGAATCGCCACGGCGAAAGCCCACTCCACCATGCTGCCATCAAGGGCCGCGAACACGTGCGTGCCCCCCCCCCAAAAAAACTCACCATCACACCGCACCGCACCGTTCTTCGTTGAGTCTAACTTGTCCAACCGTTTAACAGGCCGTGCTGTTCCTTCACCACTTGGGCGCGGACATCAACGTATGCTCCACCATGCACCCACCCACCTAGGCTGTCGTGGTCGTGCGCATTCCTGGCGTTCCCCACGTGCAGTCCTCTGATCGGTCGCCCCCCCCCCCTCTTTCTCCCTGGACACGGTGTCCACAGCTCAAAAACAAATACGGGGAGAGCAGCCTGGTGGTGGCCATCCGTTCCGCTCGGGCGGACATGGTCCGTCTGCTGCTGTCGCTTGGCGGCGACCCACGCCAGGAGTCCGACGCTGGCGCGCCCCTTGATCTCGCGCGGTACCTGTTGCCTGTCGTGTGTTGTGTGGAGAGGTGCTCGAGTGGTGAAATGAACGCGTGGCTTACCGCCTGGTCCAGGAGCACGGGCAACGAAGAAATCATCAACGCCATCCAAGAGGCCATAGGTTCGACCCTCACGCCAAGACGTTCATTTCAATCATTATTCCTCCCCCCCTTCATATTATTTATTTAATTAAACGCGCTGAAACAACAAACAGAGGAGCGGAAGGGAAATCGTTTGAGAGGCAAGACCAGCGCCCCTCGTACCATGAGTCCTCGCAGCGCCAGCGCGATCGGATCGCAAGTGGGCGTACGTTGCCCCCTTCCCGTCCCATTTCTCCGCCTCTTCGTCGCCTTAAGGCCGTGAGCACGCGCGCACACGTTGTCCTCCCGCTCCCTCTCTTCTCTGACTTGAACAGTTGAAGAAGGCGCACTCGCGAGCACCCTCGGAGGGCTCGTTCCTCTTTGGCTCCAACCAAAAGGTGATCACCGACTTCAAGAGCGACGAGGACGACGAGGACGATTCCGACGACGATGGTGCGTGCATAGTTCTCGCCTTCCCTCCATCACTCGTTTCGCATGTCGGTCTAACACGTTGGAGTTGCGTTCTGCCAGACGACGACGACTCGGATGACTCGGAGGAGAGCGAGGGCGAGGGCGAGTCCGGCGAGAAGGCCTCGTCTCCGGAGGTCGAGCCTCGGAGCGCGGGCTTTGGATTCATCGTGCCCGACGACAACGGCGACCAGGCCGAAGGCAAGGCCACCGATGGCGAAACGCCCAAGCACGACGATCACGCCCACGAAAAGAAGGTCTGTCTCTCTTTCTCTCTCTGCCCCCATCGCCCACCTCTCCCCTCTTCGCCCGGGCCATCGCCACATGATGCGGGCTCACCCCCCCCCCGCGCTGTGCGATGCAGGGAGTGCCATGTACGCTGTGCTCGACGCTCATCCGGCATCCCAAGATTGAGATCAAGCCGAAGAGCGAGTCCAAGGACAGCGAGGAGGCCGCCAAGGACAGCCCGGGCAAGCGGTACCACTTCCACGCCCGCTGCCCGGCCGAGTGGGACGAGGGCAACGGCTCTCAGTCGGGCGACGGCGATAAGGGCAAGCCCCGCAAGGGTTGGCGATGGGTGCGCAGCGCAGCCCACCCGAGCCCCAGCGAACTCTGGAACATCAGTTACAACCAGCTGTACGTGCACCGCCATCACCATATCTTGTGTGGTGTGTGTGGTGGTGTGTGTTTTGATTGGTAGGCGTCGTGGTGTGTGAGAGAGTTTGTCGATGTATGAGTGGTGCCACTTACCCAAACGTTTGGCGCAAAACGCAGATCGTTGGACTTGTGTATTATTGTGAAGTCGGCGGAGGAGAGCGAGAAGGAGGGAGATGAGGAGGGAACGGACCGCAAGAGGAAGTATTTCGTGCGAGGGCTCATTCACATCCCGACGCTGGCCTCGGCGTCCTCGTCGGCCAAGGACGAAAGGGGCGAGGGCGAGGGCGAAGGGCTCACGTGGGGCGTGTGGGTGCGGGTCAACGAGGAAACCTTCAAGTGGATCGTCACCAACTGGGACAAGGACGGACGAGAACACGATGACAAGGCCAAGGGTGCGCCTCCCTCCTCTCTTCTCTTAGAGGCTGCTGCGTGGCGTAGCTCCCGTGCTGCTGGATGCTGATGGTTCTCTCTCTCTCTCTCTCCCACACGGCCAGGGTTCACGGGCGAAATTGCCACGCGCTTGCCCACGTACCTCAAGGACACGCTCGGCCTAAAGGTGCAGTTCAAGATCCAGCCCGTGGGCAGGTACGCTCACCTGGGAGCAAGAGCCGGCACACATGTGCTCCGCCGTGAAAAGGAACAGTGACATGTGATAACTGACTGTTATTGCGCAGGCGGCCCACGTTGGTGGTTCTCGATGCCCACCCCTTGGCGGCACAGCAGAAGAACGGCATCACACGAAAGAAGCTCCTCCAGACAGTACACGCCATACAGGATGCCACCATGTAAACGCTCTCGTGTGGAGTTTTTTAATTTATGTAGCCGAAGTGAGGCGACCTGTGCCGAAGGGGGGGGGGTTGCTTGCCCCGCAAAAACTGCTTCAGTTAAGATAATTTCGGAGTTAAAGGTGCCCATAATAAGCGCAGCAAGTCGCAGGACGAGGCATTTGTAGGGGTGGCCAACACATGCAAGGGTAGGTGGAGGTGCTAGGTGAACAGCGTCTTGCGTTGTCCTTCGCGCCGAACGTCTAACTTCTTTCCCGGGTTCGAATCCCGGCCCCAGCAACACACTCTCAAGCTGGGGTGGCCGAGTGGTCTAAGGCGAATTGCTTAAGCCAATTTACTTCGAAATCTGGCTACTAGGCGCGAGTAAGAGGCAAGGTCTCACGACCCTGAGGCGCTTCACGCAACCACCTCCCCATTTCGTTTTTTTGACACCCACGCACCCTCCCGTCCCGTGGTGTCCATATGGAAGTGAAGAGAAAAAGCAAACAAGCATCTTAGGACTTCCCCTGAACCCTGCTCGTTCCACAGCGACGACAGTGAAACAGACATAGGAGGCTGACGAACGGTTTACTAAAACGTGGCCAAAGAGGAGGAAAAGGTCTAGTTGGCGGGAGGAGCGGCCTTCTTCTGGTTCTTGGGCGGGTTCTGCTTCTTGGCGGCGGCGGCGGCGGGCTTGGCCTTATTGGCGGCGGGCTTCTTCTCGACCTTCTTCTTTTCGCCAGCAAAGGTGAAGACCGGCTTGAGCGGGACGGCGGTGGCCTTCTTGTTGTCGTGGTCGGGGGCGTCGGCGTCCGAGGCCGAATAAATAGAGAGGGCGGCAAGGCCGAGCTGCTCGCGCAAGAACTCCTGGTTGCTGTTGAGGAGCGCCAACTGGTCAAAGGGGGCGGCGAGGTTGAATGCCGCGGGGCCGTCGGCCTTGATCCTGTTGGGCATGTCGGCGACGAGGTTCATGACCTTCTTGGTGTCGGCCTTGAGCGAGGGGTCCTCCTTGAGGGCGTCGGAGACCTTCTTCTTGAAGTCGGGCTCGAACTCGCCGGTGGCCGAGTTGAAGAGGGGCAGGAGGGCCCTGATGGCCTTCTGGTGCCACGAGGGGAACTCGTCGCTCACGTAGACGTAGCCGTTGGCCGTATCGACAAACTGCTCCCGCGTGTTCTGGATGCGGATGCGGAAGGTGTGGAGGACCTCCTGGAGGAAGTCGTTCTGGGCCAAGAGCGCCTCGTCGACGGGCCCCGACTCGGGCCAGGACGCCTGGCGCACGGAGCCGGCGCGGTGGAGGAGCTTGGTCCAGATGTAGTCGCAGTAGTGCGGGCAGATGGGCGCGAGCAAGATGGTCTGCACCTCGACGAACCGCTCCACGAGCTTCCGGTTCATCTGCTTCTCGGCCAGGCGGTAGTTGTCCCTCGCCGACTGCAAGTTCCAGAAGCCGGTGAGCAGGGCCTCCCGGAACTTCATGCGCTCGTAGTTGCCGTCGGTCAGGGTGATGGCGCGGTTGATCTCGCTCTGGAACACCAGGTCAAAGAAGGTCGTCGGCTCGCCGTCCCGGAGGTTGCCCAAGTTGGCGATGGTCTCCTTGATCCAATCGATCTGCGTGTAGAGGCGGAGCACGCCCGTGTCCACGGTCTCATCGAGGAAGTTGGCATCCTCGGTCGTGTCGCCCGAATCGGCGAGAGCAAAGCGCATGCCGTCCACCGAGTACTTCTCCATCGCGTCGCGCAGGGTGAGGAAGTTGCCCGTCGACTTGGACATCTTCTCGCCGTTGAGGAGGATGTGGCCGTTGGCGCGCACGCCCTGCGGGCATCGCTCCTTGGGGAAGAAGGCGGCATGGTTGTAGAGGAAGAACGTCAAGTGGTTGGGCACGAGATCCTTGCCCGACACGCGGAGGTTCAACGGGTACCTGATCGTGCGTGCGCGTGAGTGTGAACCATTCAGAGGAATTGAGACTCGCTGGTGAGCACATGAAGGCACAACACACAAGACGGTGTCACAGGGTTACTGCAAGTTGCAGTGGGCACAGTACCAGTACTCGAACTCTCGACGGAGGGTCTTGAGGGTGTCGACCGGGATGGTGGTCTCGGCAGGAAGATCGCCGCGGGCAAAGATGTAGTCCCACACCTGATTGGTGAGCTGCTCGGGCTTGACGCCAGCCGGACCGGCAACGGAGCCGTCGAGGCTGCCGGCCTGGAGCAGGTGGGCGACAGCGTAGTAGGCCATGTAGATCGTCGAGTCGGAGAGCGACTCGATGAGGTACTGGGTGTCCCACGGGAGCTTCGTGCCCAAGCCGTAGCTGCGCGAGCAGGCCCACTCCTTCAACCAATCAAGGGTCTTCTCGAACTGGTGCCTCGTCTCAGTACCGTAGGTCTCCATGTCCTTCAAGACGGCCTCCACCTGAATTCAGTGTTTATGTGACACGGGTGAGCACCAAGGCAGACGCCGACAACGAGAGAGAGGGGGGAGGGGAGGGAAGAACAGGGCGTACCTGGGCGCGCCATTCGGGCTCGCCGTAGGCGATGTACCACTGATCGGTGAGGGCGCACACGCACTTGTCGCCCGAGCGCGAAATGACGGTCTCAGCAGGCTCGCTGTACACGACGGCCAACCCAGCGTCGATCAACTCCTTCCTGATGAGGGGCTTCGCGTCCTGCACCTTCCTGCGGGCGAGACAGAGAAGAACGTTGTTTCCAACACACAATTAATATCGGAATGAGCTGAAGGTCGCAATGGCAAGCACAGCCCATTGTTCAGGGAGGTTGGGGCGGCGTACATTCCGGCGTGAGGCCCAACCTTCATGACGCCGTCGTAGAAGCCCTTCAAGTAGACGCGGTCCTTGGCGATGGTGAGCTTGTCCTTGTCGTTCTGACTAGCGATCTTAAGCTCGTTGTAGAGCGTCACGGCAGCGGTGTCGCCATACTCGGGAATGTCGATGATGGGCACCACGTCGAAGGGGAGCACCATCTCGTCGGTGACGTTGTACTTGGCTCGGAAGGGCTGCTTGTTCTTGAGGTCCATGAGGGCGGCATAATCGTCCGGGGCATCGCTGGGCACGCTGGTCACCACGCCCGTGCCCTTGTCGAGGGAGACGGTGAGCATGGGGAGGACGTAGATGGCCTCGTACTTGGCGAGCGGCGCCTTGAGGCGGAGACCGATCAAGTCCTGGCCGGTGAGCTCCACCAAGCGCACAGGCTTACCGAACTCCTTGGAGTGGCCCTGGAAGCTGAGGTCTGCGTTGCCAACACGATTGCGCTCAGTGGTTAGTGCTGCGTCAAAGACCAGGACATCTCCTCCAGAAGCGAGGATGGCGGTCGTACTCCTGGCGGCCTGCTCTCCGCAGATGAAGACGTCGGTGTCGTTGATCTCGTAGGCACCGTAGGTGCCGGTGGGGAGCACGTAGCAGTTGGTCTGACCGTACATGGTTTCCGGCCTCAAGGTGGCGGGCACAAGGTAGACCTTCTTTCCCTCCAGCGCCTTCATCTTCTCGGGGAGAGGGCCGAGCACCTCCTGCTTGATGAGAGTGTACTCCTGCGGCAGCACCCCTTCTCCCTTGGAGCGGTCGTGGTCCGCGCAAGGCTGTCCGTCCAACGGCGAATAGATCGAGTATCTGGTGCAACAACTGTACGTCAGCACCCACCCAGGAGATAGGCCACGCACCCTCATGTTGAAGAGAGAGAGAGAGAGAGAGTTACCGCTTGCCGAACTGGACCTTGCCCTGAGCCTTGAGGGTCTCGAATTGCCAGCGCACGAACGAGTCATAGTAGGGATTGACGTCGGTGGTGATGAACGATCGACGCCAGTCGACGCAGGCTCCCATGTCCTTGAGGTCCTCCATGGCGAACGGGGGGAAGTAGTAAAGCCAGTGCTGGGCATCGGCAAACTTGGGGATCTCGCTCTCGGGCACTCCCATCTCCTCCATGATCTCCCACTGGTACTTGTCCCTTCCGCTGCCCTTGGCCTTGGCCTTGGACTGGGTGGTCGAAGACGCACGCATGAGGAAGAGAGGAAGTGCACCGTGAGCGCCGAAACCAAGTCGCGATGAGGGTCCTCTATCACCGTAAGGGAAACACGCAGTGTACCTTGTTGGAGTGGAAAGCGGTGGGGTCAACCTTCTTCTTCTCGGGAGTGGGTTCTGGAGTAGTAGCAGCCTCGGGTTCCTCTGAAATGTGGTAATAATAAGGATAACAAAAAAAATAAGAAGAAGAAGAATTTCATCAGCTCTGCGTCATCAAGAGGACAGAGGCAAGGGCGAGAATCAATAATAATTGATGTCTAAGAAACCTACCAACGGGCTCGGGAAACTTGGGCGGGCATCCGAATTGTTCGATTTCACGCTTAATCTTGTCGGCGCACGCTTTGATGGGCATGCCAGTGCAGTGAAATCCGAAGGGGAAGAGAACCCTCTTGCCCTTGAGCCTCTGGAAGCCGGCAGCGTACTCGGCCTTGGACACGGTGAAGGTGTGGCCCAAGTGAAGACGGCCGTTCATGTAAGGGTACGGGAATGTGACCATGAATTTGGGATCGTTCGTCTCACCCTCCTTGGGTGCATCTGTCTCCCACAGCTTCTTCTCTTCCCAATCCTTGGCGATCTCCTTCTCGATTGCGATCAAAAAATCGCGCTTCGCATACGACGCAGGCTCCTTCCGCTTGGCAGGGGCGGCTGCAACATCCTCGCCCGCTTGTTGGGGCACTGGTGTTGTGTTCTCCTGAGGTGTAGGGGTCTCCATCTGTGTGAATGATCGAGAGCGAGATGCACAAAGCCCTTTTTGCCCTCGTTTCAGGAACCTCGTGTGAACCTAACTCCGGAAAAATCCGAGAACACCGGTGGCGGCCACGAAGCTTTATGGCGACAAGAAACGGCATAAAGGAAAAAAAGAGAAAACATCGTGGGCATCTTTTACGCGGGCGCAGAGGTGTCCTCACCGCTGCGTTGGGTGGCGGCTTGGTGTTGTTGCTCCTCCACCCTAGACATTTCCTCCACGTCACAGGCGTTGTCGTTGGGGCCTGGTGCTGGTGCGGCGGTTCCGTTCGCCACAGCTTGCTGGGGGGCAACTGCCGGTGGTACGGCTGCGACAGGCTCCAGCGAACTGGCGCGTAATCGCTGGTGGCCGAAAGAGGGACTTCGCACTCGGCTGACTGACGTGGGCGACCCCACCTCACTCTCAGTCGTCTCCACTTGGCCCGTCAGTGTAGCCTTGCGCAAGGGATCGGAGTCACTGCGGAATTGTGCCGCCACCCAGCCCTCTCGCGGCGCCGGAAGTGAGCCGCGTCGAGGACTGAGCGGTTGTGTACGTTGGCTTGTCGGCGACTGCTTGTCAAAGTAGAGTCCGTTGCCCACTCCTTCAATCATAAATAAAAACATGCGTTAGTAATGGGACAGCAGCACCGTTGTGGCGCGGCACCAATCATGAAAGGCGCAAGCGATCATCTCTACCTACGGCCTTGTTGAGGGCGCCAATCCACTCCTTGAACGATGCCGCAGTGTCGGCATAGAGCACGTAGACCCGGGTGGGGGCGACAATTTCGAAGGAGTTGGCCTTTTTGGCCGTCTCGCTCTTGCGCAGGCTGCACTCGCTCAACTCGATGACGCCTGTTACAACAGATCAAGAAGAAGAAGAAGAAGAACAACAACAAGACCACTCAATCAGCGGGTGCGAACCACAAAGAGAGTATCGGACAATATGGGGGGGGGTACCGGCAGGTTGATTGTCGCCGCGCACTTTGTAGTAGAAGAGTACTGTGGTCTTCAACACGAACCATCGCTTTGACCAAGCCTTGGAGATCTTTCCCCGGTGATTAAGGTACCCCTCGCGATACTGAGACTTCTTCTTCTTCGCCTGCATGTCAAACACGCACACACATTGGCATCGCGTGATTATGGTGAATCCAACGCGTCCGCCCAGCCGCCCATAGCCTGTCTCCCTCCTCCGTTACGTACCACTCCCTGCCATGGGCGCCATGGATTGACCGCCGCTGGTCCGTTCCTTTGGATAGTTCGTTGGCTGACGCTTCGAGCGGAGCGGGGAGAGACGAAGCCGTTGCTAGCACCGGCTGTGGAGGGCAACAGCGCCCGAGCAGCTTCGAAACGTGCTATCTCGCTCATGTTGGCGAACGTTTTCTTGATGTACTTATGCTTGGTCCACTCCTCCCTGGTTGTTCTGTAGTCGTGTGAAGGATCAGTGTCACGATCCCTCAGGATAAACACGTGAGCGTGAGAAGTGAGGTACCGGTCGCTCGTGGGGCCAGGCCTCTTTGCCTCGAACTCTGGCGGCACGCAGTGCTCCCAGATCTCGTTCGCCTTCTTGTTGCCCATATCAAGCATGAACTGTGGGGACAAGACACGATAAGCAAATGCATGGAGCAGAGTTTTCGCCCGGGCTGGAGAGAGGGCGCACTTGAATTGTGTCCTTGTCCCACAGGTCGAGTTCGATCGAGCGCACTTTGGAGATATGGACGCCGAGCGAGCGATGTATGCCGGAGCACTCGATGCACAGGTACAAGCCCAGGTTGATGGACACCCAGCGCGGATCCTTCTCGCCACAGTCCGCGCATTGAGAATTGTCGCTCTCTGCCAGGGCGTCGAGCAGAGCCTGTGGCTTCAGTACTCGGTCGTCTTCCACCGGCGGTTCCTCAACGCCACTGCTGGGGGGTGGAAAAGAGTAGGGGTTAGTTGGGAGGGGGCAAGCTGATGGAGATAGGCTACGAGGGCATATAACTGGTGTTCGTAGCCAAGTTCGTCGGCGCTGCTGGTCATTGACGCCGGGGGTGATTGCCGGCTGAGTCGTGCGTCGGGTACCACCGAGGCTGACATCGCTCGCGGTCGCGGTAGCGAAGAGGCAGACGAGCTCTTCTTGAAATTACTCAGCAGCGATTCGATTACGCCTCGTAATGCCGCCATCCAGAGTGCCAAGTCGTTTGCTGGAGAGCGGTGAGTCAACTCTGCGCTGTGCAGCCGATAAGCGGCACGAGCATGGTACCGTTTTCTGCTTGTAGATGAAAGGCCGCGTTCGGCATTACTACATCAAAGCAGTGATTAACCGGATCGACCACCTTCACGGAGCTGGTCAGCAGGTTCACAAACTCGAGCGGCATCACGTCCTGGTGGTAGTCGGGCGATTAGCGTTAAGTTTGTTCACCTTAAAGTGTACACAAGGTCTCCATACGCCCTGCTGCTTGTAGATGTAGAGCGACTCCACTTTGAGCACTGCCCAAACTCGCTTACCCGACTTCGCCGGTGATTTCCGTTTGAACAAGAAGCCCTCACATATCGGGCCAGCAGCGGCCACCTCCGCTTGCCGCTTCTCGATCAGAGCGCTACTGGGGCCCCTTGTCATGGGCGCTCTTCCAGGCGATGGCAGCAGCTGCGGCGGCGGTTGTTCGTCGCTCCCCGAGCTCCCCATCGCACCAAGGTCGTCCTGCTCCATGATGGAGGCATCGGACATTGCTTCGGCGAGCATTCTGTTCCGCAAAAGGTGAGGACATTCAGCAGAGCGCTTCTGCAGATGAGGCTGGCCTACCGTCCGCTGGCTTGCCGAATGGCGAAAATCCAATTACGCATCTCGTCGGCGTTCTCGGCCAGTACCAGGATAGACTGCTCGGGCGTGGTGATTTCAAAACAGAGCTTCTTGTCCTCGAAACGGTCCGAGGCCTTCACACTGCACTGCAGCAGCCGCACAGTCGCCTGCGGCTTCGACCTGGGCTCCAGAAGGTGGCCATAAGATTAGCGGGCAAGACGTTGGCTGGACAGGCGTGCGGACTACGTACCCGGATCGTGCGTCGTTCTTGGATTTGAAGACCCGTAGGTAATCGCGGGTGAGCACGAACCACCGCTTCCGCCACTCCTTCCACACCTTGGAGTGGCTCATGGTGAGCAGGGATCCCTCCAAGAGCATCAAGTTGGTGAATGATCGCTGTCTCGCAAGATTGGATCCGCTCATTGTCATCATGTCGTAAGATGCGTCCTCAAACTGATCACAAGACCACATGGAAAGATTAAAACAAAAACCTCATGCCACCCCCAGCTCCACCAAGCAGCCTTTTACCCTGAGCGGGCGGGACACCTTACCGTCTTGTTCTCTGGTTCTTCAGGTTGTGTGTTGAGGGGTTCGAGGTCGTCGGCTTCAAGAGCCATCTGAGTGGCCTTCTCCTCTTCGCTGAGCACAATCTTACAGACCATCTGCAAGGCCGAGAGCCATTCCTGTGCATCGGCAGCACTATCCGCCTGGAGCCAGACGTGGTGCTGTCAGTGGTATCTCTGATGACAGTCAGTGGGCCATTAATACCTGCAAGACAAAGTGATTGCTTGTCGATGGTGTGAGCACTTTGATGCGGCAGCCACCAGGGTAGGCCGACATCGGAAGTACTGAACTGAAGCGAAGCTCCAGCACCAACTCGGGCAGAGAATCCTGAAGGAACAAGACGTCAGTACTCCGAATCTAGGAGCGAGTTACTGCACAAGAGAGAAGAGGCACCGTGGGTTTTCTATAGAAGGACATGTAAGTCGTGAGAACGCAGTAGCGCCTCGGCCAAGACTTGTCGCTCTCCTTCATATACACGTATCCAGCCTTCACGACGTCTTTGTACTGTTAACGGTTAAAGGGCGGGAGCATGAGCCAACGAAGCTCCCTTGGGTTCAGAACTAGTGTGTCTGCAGATCCAATAATGAATGAGGCAAACCACAGTACCACTACAGGGGTGAGGTCGTGAGGATAGGTCTTATCGCCCCGGAATGACATATTCACATACTTGGCTTCCACGAAGGCGCGCCTTCCATCGCTATTCTCTTGCGAATCAGTTTCCCATACTCCCCCTAACACCATCAGCAGCACAAAGTGGGAGGTGATGTACAAGGGTTCTCCTTGGGCGGGCTTCTTCAACTTTATCGTACTCTCGAGGATTTTGTTGGCAACCCCATTGTACATCGCGACCGTACGCTTTAACACCCCCCCCCCCAATAGATGTCATCCACCGTGCACCTCCTTTTCATGTCTCGTTTAGACACGTGTAAGAGCTTACCTCTAGATCAGCGTGGTCCAAGTCTTTGATGTGTTTAACGGGGAGGCCAAGGCTGAGATGCGCCCCCGCGCATTCCATGCAAAGCAGCACTCCAGGCTTGATGCTCGCGTATTTGGCACCTACTCTCCCAATCGTACACGGATTAAGCTGACCGCCCCATCGCCAGGAACGGGGGGGTAGGCGAGTACCCTTTGTCGAGCAATCAGCGCAGTGGTTGTTCTCTCGCTTGAGTCGAAGGAACAGTTTTTCATCTTCTTTATCTCTCTTCCGGCCACCCGACTCGGTCTCTTCTTTGCTTCTTCTGATGATCCAGCTTCCCCTCCGTTTCAACTTTGTCGACGTCGAGGGTTGAGGTCCCTGCATCACGGCAGTCTTTCAAGAGAGTCTTTCAGAGCCTCCTGCCTTGCTTCCTTGATCTAGGAGCGCTGTGCCTTCTCTCCTTCTCCTTCACCTTGTCTAAGCAAGTCTCCAGGCGCGCCCCTACGCTAAACAACGGCTAGAACTCGCATTGCTTTCCTTTCTGGCGGCGTCTGGATTTTCCTATATGGTTTTCCTGCTTTTCTTTTAAAAAGTACAAAAGCAAGGCGAGGTGCATTTCGAGGGGGCATACCTGACGGGGGAAAAAAAGAGAGATGGAGGGCAGCGGTGGTGAAGCAGCGACGCGTCGGGAGGAGGTGCTGCTACAATCAGAAAAGAAAGCGACCATTGAATCTGAAGCTGTGTATGGCGGAGGGCGAGAGTACTGGAATGCGCGGTACGCACAGCCCAAGTTTGCCAAGCACAAAGACTGGTATTGCGAGTACCCCATCCTCCGGCGGCATGCCCAGGCCGTCTTCGCGCCCTACCTTCCTCTCCCAGCGCCCCCCTCCGTCGCGCCTCCCCGCCTGTTGGTCGTTGGTTGTGGCAACTCGTGTACGTTAGTTTGATTTTTTCCCTCCCGTTATTTGGGTGGTCCGCTCTGGGGGGGAAGTTTCGTTTGAGCGGAGTCCGACGACTAGCGCGTGCGGCGTGCAGCTGTGTCAGCGGGACTGTACGAGGACGGCTACACGAACATAACGAACATCGACATATCGGACGTGATCATCCAGCAGATGGTGGAACAGCAGGCCGACCGCTATCCGCTCATGACCTGTACCATCACCATCTCATCGCCTATAGAAGTCCTATGAGCGATGCTAACCCCATAGAGGGGTGCTGGCTCACAGATACAGTGATGGATGTCTCCAAAATGGACTTTGAGGACGAGTCCTTCGACAAGGTCATAGACAAAGGTGCTCACTCACAACGGCGCGCCGTTTAAACGTCGTCATCGAGCCCAACGCGTTCCACACGCAGGGACCTTGGATGCTGTGTGCTGCGGCCCACAGTGCTTCGAATTCGTGTACGAGATGTGCAACGAGATATGGCGGGTGATGCGGACTGGCGGGCAGTATTTGTGCATAAGCTACGGCCCTCCCTACCTCCGTCGACACTACCTCCTGAAGGATCAGCTCAAGCACAAGGTGAGCCTCCCCGCCCTGGATGCGTCGCCACTGGGTTGAGCCGTGCAAGTGAAACCAAGTGATCTCGTTTAACACTGGCCCTTCCTCGTCCTGATTCGCTCCAGTGGCGGCTTGAGGAGCGAAAGATCACGCTGAGTCGCGAGGAGCAGGTGCGGTGTTTGTCCGTTCTGGAAGACGACGAAAGCGGAACGTTCTACGTCTACGTCTGCACCAAGCTGTCACCGGAAGAACGGCGGGAGCGAGTAGCGGCTCACCTCGAAGAGCAGAGCAAGCGTGTACATAATTATGAGGAAAAAGAGGGCGAGGCGGGCTCTGAGGAAGACGACGCCGACGACGACGAAGCAGATTTCAACGCAGGCGACTTCCTCGAAAATCCACTTTATAAACAAAATCACACCTGAACACAAACTGCACAAAACGAAACAAAAACTACAAAGTATTGGACCTGGCTCTCCCGCCTCCAGCCAGTCGGCACCTAGACGCGAAGGGCGGCGTTCAACAGCACCTGGAAGTCGGGCGTGCCGAGGCCAGTGATGGCGTCCTGAACAAGGCCGAGCAGGAACGCCAAGCGATACGCCGGTGAGAGGGTAATGCCATTGTGACCCAGACCATGGAGGAGAGATGAGCGCAAATACCCAGCCAGAGGTTGCCGGGAAGCCGGCAGAGCACCAGGAGTTCTGGTTTCGGGCATGGGACGAAGAAGGTCGGATTGGGAGAGAAGCAGTGTCAACCAGACCGAAGGAAACCCCAATGGTATTGGAAAACCAGCCCCTAGAGTCCTCACGTACCTGGTTGTTGCCCTGGGTCACGTCGAACCCGATACGTCCCACCTGGAGCGAGACAAGACACAACTCAGTGAGCAATAGCGGTGTCACTCCCGTCTACTGGGATCTCATACCTGGTAGAGGAAGGGGTTGAGGAAGCCGAGCGGACCCTTGCCCGCCTGGTAGCGGGCGTCGTTGAGCAGGGTCACGATGGCCGCAAAGGTCGGGGCGGCTGCCGAGGTGCCAGAGATAGGACCCCAGAGGCCCTGGACCACTACTTCAAAATTGGTGCTCAGGGCCGACACGTCGGGAAGCGCCCTTCCGCTGGTGTTGTAGTATTCGGCGTCCGGCAGGCCACCTGGCCATGGCGCGAGTGCGTCATTAACACATTATGTGCGCGAGATTGTTAGATAATCTACATAAAGGTCCCACTTACTCTGCTGGAGGTACTGCTTGATGGCAGCGCTCTGGTAGGAGGGCTGGGGGTAGTTGGCCGAGAATCCGCCACCGCTCCCAGGCCACCCAATCTCGGTGCCGCCTTGCAGAACGCAAACAACCGCAGCATGAGGTCATCACGTGCGTCCGTGTGAGTCTCCACGGCAGTAGGAGGTGGCCACATACCCGTTTGAGCGGTCAAGTATGTGCCGCCCACAGCAGTGATGTAGGGTGAGGACGCCGGGAAGTTGGCATCGAACGAGCCGCACCAGAAGGTGCCCGTGTGGCCGGTTCCGTCGTCGCCAGAAGACTGCAGTCAGAAGACCACAGGAGAGAAGCCATGCGTAAGTCAGCGCTCCTGTGCTGGCGTAGCGCAAGGCAATAGATCCAACGGAAGAGGCTACCGCCAAGAGGGAGAAGCCGAGGAGACCAAGCTTCTGGAATTCGACGTTCACCCTCGACATGGTCGACGCGTCGTAGGAGCTCTCGCCGCTGCCGTAGCCTACAATGGACATGCAAGGCTGGGGTGAGGGAGGGCAGGCAATATTTTGATCGAAATACGAGCAGAGGGACACTTACTGACTGAATGAATCAATGGAGCGCCGGGAGTGGAGGAGATCTTGATGCCCCAAGCCACCAGGTCAAACGAGTCCTGGTAGAACACCCAGGTGGGCACATTCGTCGCTACGCCCATGATGTACTCGGTGTCTAACGAGGCCTCGCCGAGGTAGCCTTCAGGGTTTCGACACTCGACGCGTAAATAATGGCCACGCTGCATTCCAAAGAGAACGGCCAGCAAGGTGAGCGTCATACCGGTGTTGGGCTGATTGCGACCGACGATGCGGGAGATGTTCTTGAAGGGCAGGCCAAATTTCTTCTGGAAGATGGGGATGTCTGACGGATAGAAATACTCCTGCTCAAACTCGGCCACCGCTTGGCTGTTGTTGTCTGCCTTCCCGACCGCGTCGTTGATCTTGTAGAGATTCTTGATGATACCTGGCGTAATGTTGATGCCTGGCTCGTCGGCATAGGCGCTCTGCGCTGACCGTCTGCTCGCCATGAGCAGGTGAAGAACGTAGAGAACGGGAACAACAACTTGAAACACACACACACACACACACAGCGTACGATTTAATGAGAGGAGGGAAGTCGACGAGCCCGCTAACGCCGTAGATCAGCTCGGCCACGTGTGCGGGCAGAGAGTACTGCTGCTCCCTCGCGCGGAGGATGGACTGAGGAACGATGGCCTGACTCTCTTTCACGTTCCTCACGTAGCGCACCAGTTCCACACCAAAGAGCCGTTCGACCGCGGCAGCTGACATTGTGACGGCAACGTAGTCACCTGTGGGCACGATTTCCATAGTAGAAGGCCTACCGCTCTGCAACCACTCCAGCACCGCCTGCAGCGCAGCTTTGGGTGAGCCCCAGACTACATGGCCATGTGTGAGCCAGAAGAAGGCGTGCCTGGACGTGAGCGGTCGGCGGCGCGATGAGGTCCCGCAGCTGAGGCAGAGTCATGAAGTTGCCGTAGTCTGGGCTGGTTGGGTCGGAAACGGACCAAAACCGCCTTTCCAGCTCGTCCAGGTTGCGCTGCTTCAGCTCGACGCGCAGGGTTACCTGCGACTCGACACAACAGTCAGCCAGTTCTCTACAGTGGTGAGGGAGGGAGGGTAGGCAGGGACACACCGCCTGGCTCCCCACCAATCTTACAGGAGGGGAACTGGCCCAGCCGTTCTTGGACGGCGGCACAGTCCCCCGCCTGATAACTGACTTGTCCGCAGTGAAGCTGGCCGCTGCAGCGGCGACCAGCACGAAGACGACGACAACAGCACCCCATCTAGCACTCGAGCGTTGCTGCATCCTTGCTTGCGAGCAATAGAAATAAAGATCATTTAGAAAAATTTATTTGGGTTATTTGGCTGGGAGTGATGTGGCAATGGCGGAGGCGCCGGCAGCCACAACGTCGGGCTGGGGCAGGAAAGTGTTGTAGTTGATGAGGCTTGCCTCTTTCTGCATCTCCTGGAAACACTCGGGAAGCTGACCCTTCTGGACCGCGGGTACGCCGCCAAAGATGGTGAAGGGCGGAACCACGGTTCCAGGCGCCAACACACTGCCCTCCTCAATCCAGCAGCAGTCCTTCAGTACGCTGTGCCTTCCCTGCACATGCTCTTGGGTAAGTAGCTCGTTCCCCTGCCGCATCGGGAGTCGCTGCATGCAGCGGTGGGGGTACGCACAAGCACAGCACCGCGGCCCACGTGCACATAAGATCCGATGGACGAAGCGCTCACGATGCAGTCCTCTTCAATGTGAACGAAGTCGCCGATAGTGACAGGAAAGAATGCTACAGAGCTGCGGGAGGAGAGCCGGCGGCGTTGAGCGAACGCGAAAGCAGGGACCTGAGGGGGCTCTCGTACCCTTGGTACCGCTTATGGGCTGGTCGAATGACCACGTTCCTTCCAATGACTGAATACTTACCCACGTTCACTGCGCCCAAGTCTCCCCGAATCTTCGCCCCCGGCATTACAACCGTCTATATGACAGCATGTTGAACGTGAATCACGCATGAACGCTACCACGCGGCAAGAAGGAGGAGGTATAAGATACCTTGCCGTGTAGCCTGATGTTTTGACTGCCACACAAGATGGATTTGCGTCCCACTTTGTTGCCTGTGTGTGTCTCAATGAATTCGGACTTTTCATAGTACTGCGCTGGTGGTTCTGTCGCAGCCTCCATCTTGTGTTTTAACGCCAAATTTTCCGGGAGTGTTTTCTTTTTGTTTTGTTACCTATTCCCAATCACGTCGTGGTTTCTGGTCGACAAGAGCGGAAATTTGCTCTTCCAGACCGGAGTAGCGCGTGCTGATTAATCTCTTCTATTCCGCTAATTGCTTGCGATCACATCGCATCGTGACGCATCCTGCCACCGGCTCCTTCTCGAGCATTACGCCCCTCGCATCCTACCCAGCTGCTCGTCCTCGCTATGTCGCTGCTACGAGCTAAACAGCCAATTTTGGGGAGATCGCTCATGTCCGGTCTGCGGCCTTCCGCGGCGTCGTCATCATACGAGCGCTTCAGTCCTCAGCTGCGATCTTCGGCAAAGCTCTCTTCTTCTTCTTCTTATAATACTTCCTCATCTGCTTCGACTCTCTTCCCTTTGGCCCGAACCGGCTCGTCTACATCTCGATCCCCCTCATCTACGCTCGTAAATTTTGCTCGCGCCAAGCATTCAGCAGCCCAATCAAACGAACCTATCTTCAGCGTAGCCTCCCTCAGAGCCAGCGAGCTTCAGCAGCAGCAACAACGGCAAGCATCGGCTGCGACTCAAGCCGAGCTAGAGAAGCAACAAAGAGACTGGGAGGCGAAGCGCGAGTTGGAAGATCTCGAGTACGACTGGGAGACTAAATCGGTGGAGAAGGCGGTGGAGCGATACAAGAAGCTCGCAAAGAGCCTCAAACAGCTGGGCCTTGCATTTGAGCTGCTGCAGGGTAATCAGATTCTGGGCCACTGGTTTGAGCCCCTGTGTGCTGCCATCCGAGCGGAGCAGAACGCGGCCCTTCTCAAGACGTCCACAGCCGATGCCACGCCCACCAAAAAGAAGGAGAGGAAGCAGCAGGCAGATGATCGCGAGCTCAACGCCTACTTGGTCACCATCCCTCCCGAAAAGCTGGCGGTAATCACCATCCACGAGACCATGTGCGAGATCTTGCGGAGCCATCACCCCGAAGGGGCACCCTACGCGCAGCTGATCCTCACCCTGGGTCGCGCTGCCGAATACGAGTACAACTGCGAACGCCTGGCCAAGGAGGGCTGGAAGCCGCAGCTGCGCAACCGTTCGGCCACGCCCACCAAGCACCAGCTTTGCGCCCTCATCCGTGCAGAGAGCAGGGCCCAGTTCGAAGACGCCAACTGGGGCAGCGCGCTACACGCCAGGATCGGGGGGCTTCTCCTCAAGCAGCTCCTGGACACCGCGACCATCGCGCGCAAGGCCGAGGAGGTCGATGTTGCCACCGCCCAGTCGTCTCCCGCGCGTCTCCTGTCTGGACAACGGCCGAAGAAGCCGATGTTCGTGACGAAGGAGGAGGCCCTGCTTGAACCTGCCTTCAGCCATCACAGCCCCATGATCAAGGGCAAGGTCGTGGGCTTCGTCTCGTGCCACGAACAGGTCAAGGCGCTGATGGAGCATGAAGAGGTCCAGCGCGGCATTCTGCAGGCGCGCTATATGCCCATGCTGGTCGAGCCCTTGCCGTGGATCTCCCCCAACCAAGGCGGCTACCTCGTCGCACGCACCCAGGTGCTCCGCGCCAAGGGCTCCCGCATGCAGACCGAGGTCCTCCGCAGCGCGTCCATGGACAACGTCTACCGGTGCCTCAACGTCCTCTCCTCGACTCCTTGGCGCATCAATGATCGCATGCACGATGTCATCTGCGAGGCCTGGGAGAACGGCGGCGGCATTGCCGACCTCCCGAGCCGCGCCAACGTTGTACGTCCCCCCCCCCGAGTTTTCCTTTTCCTTTCCATTTCCCCTCCCCGTAGGAACACCTTCTCACCCCGTCCTCGCTCACGCTCTTGTGTGCCCAGCCCGAACCCGAACCCCCGGCCGAGTACTTCACGGACTTTGATGTCAAGCAGAAGTTTGACCGCGAGCGTAAGAAGGTGAAGACCGCCAACAACAACCTCCATTCGCTCCGCTGCGACGTGACATACAAACTTCAGGTGCCTTCCATTTCCTTCGCTGCCCTGCCTTGTTCTCCAAGCTCCCCCTCCAACTCGCTGAATGGCGTTACTAACGCTTTTGTTTTTGTTAATTTGCTCCTCTCTAGGTCGCGAAGGAGTGTCGGAACAGGACCTTTTACTACCCTCACAACATGGATTTCCGTGGCCGTACCTACCCCATTCCGCCCCACCTGAACCATCTGGGCCAGGATCTATGCCGTGGTCTCCTCACATTCGCCGACGGCAAGCCGCTTGGCGAGTCCGGATTGCGTTGGTACGTTGTTGTTGTTGTTGTTGCTCTTCTTCCCCTAATGGCTCCTCGCTCCCCTTTTGCCCTCTCTCCGCGGAAGGCGATCCGGCCTGACCGTTGAGATTATTTATACTTTTCGTCGTGTTGATTGGCTGCACAGGCTGAAAGTGCATTTGGCCAACGTGTACGGCAATGACAAGATCACCTTTGCGGACCGTGTGCGATTCGTGGAGAACAACATGGACAGCATCCTGGATTCGGCGTCGAACCCTCTCAGCGGCCAGCGCTGGTGGCTGCAGGCCGACAAGCCGTGGCAGTGCCTCGCCGCGTCGATCGAACTCGTCAACGCCTACAACAGCGGCAGCCCCGAGACCTATGTCTCTACGCTGCCCATCCACCAGGACGGCTCCTGTAATGGATTGCAGCACTACGCCGCCTTGGGTGGCGACGAAATGGGCGCGCGACAAGTGAACCTCCTGCCGTCAGAACGACCACAGGATGTGTACTCGGGCGTGGTGGGGCTTGTCGTTCGACGGATCGAGGACGACGCGGCCAGCGGACTCGAGATCGCGCAGACGCTGCTGGGCAAGGTTGACCGGAAGACCATAAAGCAGACCGTGATGACCAGGTACGTCTTTGCCAGTCGATACCGTGGTTTTGTACGCCTACGCCGATGTGTTGAATTCTGACTTTCCGTCTCTGCTTCACGCAGCGTGTACGGCGTCACATTCATCGGAGCGAGGCAGCAGATTGAGAACGCACTGAAGGACAAGGGCAAGATCTCCGACGAGGATATGTTCATCGCCTCCCGATACCTTGCCACGTCGACGTTCTCCTCCATTAAAGAGATGTTTAGTGGAGCGAGAGAGATCATGACCTGGCTCAGTACGTCCGGCCAGCGACCCAATCGGCTCTCTGCTGTGGGTCAAGGTTAACTCACCGATTCCCTCCACGACAGGCGATTGTGCGACGCTGATCGCGAAGCAGGGTAAGCCCGTAACGTGGGTCACGCCCATGGGGCTGCCAGTGGTGCAGCCCTACCGCACCAAGAGCAAGCAAAGCCACGTCGTTACCACCGCCCTACAGAAGGTGATGCTGGTCAGGGAGGAAAACGACAGCCTGCCGGTCAACACACGAAAGCATCGGACCGCCTTCCCTCCCAACTACGTCCACTCGCTGGACTCGACGCACATGATGCTCACTGCTCTCGAGTGCCACGATGCGGGTATGCCCCTCCCACCACCACCACCTTCTCCCGGCTCTTTGCTCTGCTCTGCTTTTTTGCTGTCGATTCTTACCCGGGTGTGGTTGTGGTGTAGGCCTCACGTACGCGTCGGTGCACGACAGCTACTGGACGCACGCCTCGACAGTGGACACGATGAACGGCATCCTACGACGAACATTCGTGGACCTTCACTCGCGGCCGCTCCTCCACGACCTTCTGGTGCACTTCAAGCGGACCTACCCTGGCATTGAGTTCCCGCCCGTGCCGCCCAAGGGCAACCTTGACCTCCAGGAGATCCTCAACAGCCCCTACTTCTTCCAGTAGTGGTCGGGTGGCTTGTGCTCGAACGTGGTCATAGCATAGTAGATGACGTGTCCAAAATGCATGCACCACCAGCCGTAGTTCGTGACGCGGGAGCCTTTTTATTTCATTGTATTATTTTATTTTATTTTATTTTATTTTATTTATATAATATCATTTTATAAATTAAAGGCCTCTAATGCCTCTAACTTGGCTTCTTTCTCTAATCACTAAACGACCGACTAGGCGATGAACATGAACAGTTTTTGCTTTTGCTTTTTTTTACCGTATGTACAAGGATAAATGGATATTAACAAAGAAATCAACTAATTGTTGCCATTTGACTGCAGCTTGTCTGCGGCGCTCCCCGGGAGGAACTCCTTCGGTCTTCCGCTCGCTGGCTGCCGTGGTCGCACGGCACGACCGTAGCCTTCAGCTCTCGTCACAATGCCTGGCATCGCCATGGCGAGTGGGCCGAGAGGTGGTGGGTGTGGTGTAGTCGGGATTTGCTGACGATGGTCACGCGCTGGGCTGGGTCGTGGGGGAGTCCTCCATCACAGCCTCCTCCACACCGTGGTGATGGTGGCGAGTGAAGGGGTTGGTCGGCTCGGCAGAGGGAGCAGGGGGGGCGTGCTTGCAGAGGGATAGTTGTGAGGCGAGGAGCGCGCACAGGCGGTCATTGCTCTTGTGTTCTTCCCAGTCCCACTGGAGGAAGACCACCGACCCTCGCCGCTGCCGCTTGAGTCGCTCCAGGGCAATCACCTCCATCATCATGGGCGCCGCGTGGCTCATTCTTCGCCGTCGCAGGGCTGCTGCTGCGCAGCAAGCGGAGGCTGGGGCGGAAGTCGAGTGAGTGCGGTCCACCGAGATGCTCGCTCTGCGTGCGCCGTTAGCCCTCTTGTTCATAGCCGAAGCGGCAGCCATTGCAGTCTCGCGCCTGCCGGCGGTGTTGTTGGTCGGGTGTCCTCCTCGTTCAATGTCTACGTCCATGTCACTCGCTTGCCTGCTTGTTGGTGCGCCAAGGTCTGCGGCAAACGCGTTCGGGCTGGGTCAAAGTGGAGGTGAGGTGGAGAGCTTGTCGAGGCAAGTGATTTAGTTGATGGAATGGCCACCTCCGTTCTTGAGTGCGGTCTTCTGGACAGAGGCTCCGTTTTTGCTCCCGTTCGCACGGCAACCGCAGCCGCCATCTATCTCAGCTTGACACCTGGTTCTCCTAAACTCCAATGTCGTCGAAAATTACTATGTCCTTGTGCCTGTCGCCTGTTCGACAGAAAATGCGAGATATTTCAGACATTTTCGAGGATTTATCTGGCTCATCTCGAATTGATTCTCAATTCAGCGGAAATTGGTCCATGATGGAGCAGAAGAAGAAGAAGAACGAAAAGGCCAAGCCACAGGCGGAGGTGACGAAGGAGGGGCCCTCAAATACAACCACGGCGGCCAATCCCAACAAGAAGCGGAAATGGGCGGACATTCAGCGAGAGCGAAATCAGGCCAAGGCATTGGCTGCCAGCACCGCGCCAGCGCCAGCGACATCTGCCAGCACTGATGCGAACAAAAAGGAGAAGAAGGAAAAGGCCACTCCAGCCGTCGCCACCGTCGTCAAATCGGGGGCTGATGAAGGTAAATCTGCGCAGAAAAAGAAGAAGAAGAAGAGGAAGAAGAAGAAGCAAAAGAAGCAGCCAACCAATGCCACAGAGGGAGAAGCGGTACTTTTCTCAATCAATGTAGTTGTCTTTTTGGCCAGATTTAATTTTATGTTAAACGCATTTAACTCTTGGCCATTAGGACGGTGGCGTGAAACCGAAAGAGGACAAAGATCAGACGAGTCTGGCATATCTGAAACTGTGGGACACCGATCGATCACAATGGAAGTTCCGCAAGCTCCTTCAAAGTCATTTAATCAAGATTGCTTTCGACGAAGACAAGGTGCGTACTTGTCCCGCAACGTGGAGTTTTCTTTCCTTTGAAAGGGAGCAAACAGTGGTGCCGCTGCACCTGCTCCGTTGCAGGTGTCGAGGGAATACTGGGGCATGTTCGTCCGCTACATCCTCGCGGTGCAAGGCAGTGCGCGCCAGGTGAGCACCTGTTCCCAATCGTCGTCCACCCTCACACGGACAGTTGCGCTGACGGTGTGGCTTCCGTTCGCTGCTACAGAAAACATTGGACAGCGCCAAGCGAATCGTGGCCGAGGGTGTGCGCATCACGGAAGATGAAGCCGAGGCAAAGAGGGTGAGCTCCTTCCCTTCACACCTGGTCAAGCGCGGCCTCTTGACCTTGTGGCTCGCACAGCGCGCCCTCCGCACATCGGCATCTGTTTGTGCCCACCAGCTAACCGTGCGTCGTGCGTCGTGTGACTTGTCGCTGTAGGCCACAACGCGACGCAATCGAGCGAAGACACTGATCAAAGCCATGACATCCGCCAGGCCAGAATAAAAACACGGGGAGACTCGCCATCACCAGCGACCTTTTGCCTGCCTGCCTGCCTGCCTGATCCACACACTCTGTGGGCCAATGGAAGGAGCGAGCCCCATATTGGTTGTGCAATAATCGCCAAGTTTCTACGACCTCAATTGTAACCAATGGGCAGAGGCGACTAGCCAGCGGCCCAATTGGGTCCGGGCGCAGAACGCCAGTCGGGCGAATTTTCTGCTGCTTTATCCCCGCCCAATGCAGCGGTAGTCCGCGGGTTGGTCATGGTCGGCCCTCCCCTCTTCCACAAAACCGGACCAGCCGGGGTCTCTTCTCCCACTTTCAAGCGTGTGCGGAAGAGCACACAACCCCAATGACGACCATGGAACATGAACCAGAACAGCGGACGGACAGGGAGGTGGCCGAACACCTGGACGGCGACGATGTCGCCCTTGAAGTGGACGAATGCGAGGACGGCGGGGTGGATGAGGGGGAGGACACCAGCGCGTGGCTGCTCTTTTTTCTGAGCGCTCTCAACGCTTCCGCCTACACGAGCATGATGCTTGCCGAGGAGTGGGCCGGTCCCTCGCTCTACGCCACTACCGTTGACTATGCTACACGGCTCACCATGGCTCCGTGGGTGGAATCGCCCGTGTGGAGTGGCATCACCCTCTCCCTTATGGCCTTCCTCCTGTGGCCCTTCCTGCCGTGGATGTCGCGCGAGCGCAAGCGAGACGTCATCCGGCTCTCACAACCGTTGGTGCTGGCCTGCGTCAGCCACGCCCTGAGCAGCGTGCTCTGGTCCTACGGCTTCCTCTCTCTCAGCACGCTCATGTCGCTCACCGTCTGCGGCCAGCTGCTTGCCATCGGTCTCGTGTTAAACGCGTCGCCGCTGCTGGTCCGCCTGCCCTTCGGTTTATGGTTCGGCTGGGCGGTCTTTGCCACGCTCAGCCAAGCGACCGCCGCGCTCTACCACGAGGCCCACGTTGCCTTCTTCGGCTCTTCGTGCTGGGCTGCGGCAGGCATGCTATCACTCTCGGCCTTGGCCTACACCTGGGGGTCGTTGGCCGACGACCCGTTCTTCTCCTCAGCAATGGCGATGGCCTTCTTCGGCGTGTCCCAGCTGCACCACTCGCTGGTTGTCACCAGAGTCGCCTATGCGTGCTGCATCGCCGTGGCGGCCCACGCCATCATCTGCGTCATCAACGTTTGGGACGCTCGGCGCCTTGAAGATGCCGGCGACCCTCTCACTCAGCTCGACGACGGCGCTTACGAGCGCGAGGAGGCCGCGCTTCTGAGCTGCGAAGAAGGCGCAGACGTGCCCCAACAGCCCGACCTTCCTTCTGCGCCGCTGCTGTCGCTCCCCATCGAAGACTCGCGGCCGCTCTACCCGATCTTCGGGTTTCCCCAGCAGGCGGCCGCTGGCGAGGAGCTCGGGTCCAACTACCACCATGCCAGCTACTCCTCACCCTGCCTCTACCAGCCCGCGCCGACGCAGCACGACACCTTCCTGGCCACCTTTCCGGCTTACTTCCCCGCCCCCTCTGTCCCGCTCCCCTCCGCTGCCACCTCCCCAACACCGGCACGACCGGATCAGTAGCGAGCCGCCTTTCCATTCTTCTCCATTCTTCTCTCTGTACATACACGCCTTTTCGCCTCGTCCGTCATTTGCAGGGGTAGTGGATGCGCACCAAGGCGGCGTAACACTGCGTTGTGAGCATGAGGGAATGGTCGTAATGATTGGTTGGTTGTTTGGTTGTTTGGAGAAGAGAGAGCCCCAGCCAAGGGCCGTACCTCATCGCACACCCGCTGCGGTGTGGGGTCGGGCGAGAAGGGGAGACGCGAGCAGTACTGCGAGCACGTATCGCAGAAGACACCCCCGCAGTACCTGCACAGCCACAACAATCACCCACCATACCTCGCTATGCATGAGATGGGCCTCTTGGATTGCTGCTTTCGGGCCACACGACGCAACCGCTCACGCACCTGCAGTGATGCTGCACCACGCGCAAGCACAAAGCGGGCGTAGCAAGTGAGACGGGCACTGATGCCAGGCTTGGACGCTCGAGGTTGTGGGTGAACCGGTTAGTGGGTGAGGGAGTAGTACCCGTCGCCAGAGGAGGCTGAATTCGGAGTTGCACCGAGTGCAGTGGGTGGAGGCGTCGTCCGGCTGCCACTGCGGCGGCTCGGTCCTCAGCAAGCTCAGCTCCTCTTCCTCCTCTTCATCCTCGCCATCAGCTCCGTGCGATGTCCGGTGCTGCGGACCTGCCCAAACCTGGCCCCCGCAATAATCCATGCAACGTGCTCAGCTCCCCAGCCATGTCTGTACATGTATAGTCGTCGCACGAATGTACCGACGGCAGCGAGCTGATGGGCGGTTCCATTGGTTGCAGGCCGTTTTCGTGCATGTACCCCACCAGCTGAGGAGGGACACGAGAAAAAACGGGTTGTTTGCGGCGTGAGGGATAAGAAGCGAAGCGAGAGGAACGAGAGGGGGGGGGGAGAACCTACCTGTCGGGGCACGTCCTTGAGCAGCTCCGCAGAGAGCTCGGAGAGCGGCTGGTCCGTGTACTCCGCCGTGGCGACGAACTGCGCGGGATAGCGGAGGAGGGAGTGAGCAGAGCCCATTCTGGGGTGGAGTCCGAGGAGCGAACCTTGACGTTGGGATGAGCGCAGAGCAGATCCATGTTCGTAAAATCGGCGTCGCCCACGCCCACGATGAGAATCGAAAGAGGCAGCGCGCTGGCCTCTTCTACCTGCAGCATCGTTTCGTCCATGTCGTTGATGATCCCTGGGGTGCCGTAGCCATCCGACCGTTAACCAACACCCTGGAGTGTGAATCGATTGGCTCGGATGGAGGCGGGCCTACCATCGGTGATGATCAAGAGAACCAGGTGCGACTGGCCACCGCCGACAGGACCATTGGCGGCGTACGCTGCAGCCCTCTCGATGATCTGGGCAAAGTGGGTCGGCCCGCGGAGCTTGACCTTCTTCAGGGCATCCCTGTAACACTCGAGCAGACCCTCGACGCCCTTGGCCTCTGGCTGTTGGGTCACCCCCACGCACGACAGGCGCATGTGAGAACAGGCGAGCGCAACGAATGGGCAGAGAGAGAGAGAGAGCGAGAGAAAGCGCACGTGTTGGTCGTCGAATGTGAGCGGGAAGCAGTGCGAAACACTGTGACCCTGCGGTATCTCTGCGCCGTATCCGAATGCCTGGCCGGGAGCAGCAAGAATCGGAGAAGGGGACTGATTATTCAGTGCCTCTCGTTTTGGAGTCAGTGCAAGGCGAATTCGGCGGAGCGGTACGAGGATGTGCTTGGAGGCGCAGTAGTGCGACAGCGGCTCTCCTACGGCGCGAACGGCCATCTCGTACTCGTTGCCACCACTGGCGCCCACGTAGTGCAAACTGCTTCGCTTTCCCGGATCACTGGTGGTCCAGAGCACAGCGTGCGCGTAGTGGGGGGGGGGTGATTAACGTGACATCGCGCACGCTACACGAGCGGTAGACCATGGCGACGTGGGCGGGTACCCGTTGGAGGCCGTGAAGTCGATGGCCACCATCACTGCTATCTCGCACCCGCCCGAAATGTAGTCGAGGAAGCTGCCAGGACAGAATACATACATGTATGAATAATAAACAAAACGGTGAGACACGCAACTTAGGTGGTGTGCCTGTATCGCTTGATGAGGTGGTGATGCAGGAGGTTAACGGCTCCGGCATTGTCGCCGTCAGGCCCGGTAAGTTGGAAGGGGTGGTCCCTGTCGGCCGTGAAAAAGTCGGAGGGCTTCACCTGGGGAAGCGCACCGGGCTGAGTCGCTGGCCCCGGCGTGCATTCACTAAATGGGCACGCGTGAACATACCAGACAGTGGCCAATCGAGTAGGGACTAGTGAAGGAGGAGTTGAGGAGACAGTCGAGGCGCAGCTGCTGCTCGGCGTGCCCAAAGATGTGCTTGACTGGCACTTGCAGCGGACGCCTGCAGTACGGTGGTAGCTGCATAAGTCTCTCCTCCTGGCCGCTTCTCTGAGAGAAGGCCACCAAGCCGAGGGGGGTGCGCACCATATGGGTTCGGTGGTGCCCATGACCGTCCCGAAGACAAACTCGGTTCGGCCCACCTGCTGCCGTTCGGTGCCCCTGCCATTGAAGGCGGATATCGCCAGCGCCGCATCTACAGACATCGATCAGTGATCACAACAATCCTCACCCCCCCCCCACGATCAGTGCTATTTGCACCGCCAGAGAACCAACGACTTCATCATACCGCCAGCCTTGGGCAGTCCTCGCGCGCGCAGATAGAGGCAGACAATGTCCCTCGTGTTGCTCAGCTCGCTGCCCTGCACTTCGAGCGTGCCTATGCGTACGTCGGAAGCCTCTTGTCTGCGGGTGCCGCAGGGAGTGTTAGACGCTCGATTGATGACTGATTACACGTGTGCACATGAGGTGGCGCGTGCGTGCGTACATGAGAGGCAGGGATAAGTGCATGGCGCGGGACGAAAGGAGGGCGGGCAGGTCAAGCTGGGCCTCGCCCACGCCACCGCTGGTGGTGGTAGCGGTGCGCCGTTTGCCTCCACTCGCGCGGGGAGGTGAGACGACGAACTTGAGCTGCATGGGTGCATGAAAGCAGTGCTCCACCTCCAGCTCACAAGTGATTTCTGCCTCCTTGCCGTCACTTCTGTAACCCCCCCCCCCGAATGAGCAAAACGTGCCGAGACAAGCACAACTCGGCAAGCGTACGACTGAGGCGGCTGGGTGAAGGCGGCTTCGCGCCATGTGGAGGCTTTGGGCTCTCCTGCTTTGAACCACACCCTGAGCTGACCGCTTCTCGCGCCTTCTAGCCTGCGTGTAGAAAGATGCTACAGCAGCCTGACAAGCACGAATAGGCTTTAGATGGGTGATGGTACCGACAGACTAGGGTGAGCCCTATGGTGGTGTGCATGTCGTCAGATGCACGCTGTGCACCCAACATCTTTCTGTTTCGCCCTGGTGTGTGCGTGCGTGGAAATTTCGGCTCGAGGGGGAAGAAGCTGGGAAAAGGCCACAAGAAAAAGTGCGCTGGTTAGCCTTGTTGATTTAGACTGTGCCAGCCACAAGCCACAAGATGGGATCCATGGAAAGAGGAGTACGTACTCTCTTTACGGCTTTATACACAACACTACTTCTCTTCCCTTATTTTGCTTCCCTGCCCATTAATTGCAATTTACATTTACATTCATTTTGCGCCATTAGCGCTGCAGCGGTTGATTAAGCTTGTTAATTTTATGTATTCTTATGTGCTTGATGCATCAGGCCAAAACGGGATCGGGAGGCATCGCTTCCGATTCTCAGTCCAATGCCGATCGAAGGGAGCGGCAGAGGCGGCTGGCGATGGAAGTCATCGATCTCGCCAAGGACCCCTACTTCATGAAGAATCACCTGGGCCAGTATGAGTGCCGCCTCTGCTTGACCCTCCACCTGACAGAGGGCAACTACCTGGCCCACACTCAGGGCAAGCGGCATCAGGATAACCTGGGCCGGCGTGCCGCTCGTGAGGCCAAGATGGCCGACGGCGGGCCACTCGGCGTTGCAGGCATACAGCCGGTCATCCAGAAGAAGAAGGTGATACCGCGCAGGACGATCAAGATCGGTCGACCAGGCTACAAGGTCACGAAGCAGATCGACCCCACGTCCGGCCAAAAGAGCCTCACCTTCGAGATCAAGTACCCCGACATCGGCGAGGGCATCCAGCCGCGCCACAGGTTCATGTCGTCCTTTGAGCAGAAGGTGGAGACGCCCGACCGCAACTTCCAGTACCTCCTCTTCGCGGCCGAGCCCTACGAAACCATCGCCTTCAAGATCCCCAACTGGGAGATCGATCGTGGTGGCGGTGGCGAGGAGTCCAAGTTCTACACCAACTGGGACAGGGACTCGCTCACGTTTACGGTACGCGTACCTCGCCTCTCCCGCCCGTGGCGGTGCCACGATGACCACGTTTGTGTTGTGCATGCCGACGCCATCCGGCTTACTGTGCTAACTTGGATGTGCGTGTGCTCGGTAGGTTCAATTCTCGTTCCACAATAACAATGTAACGGCGTAGACGTGTATGGCGTTGTACAGTCTTCTCTCCCATCTCCTTCCTCCAATATACCCCCCTCCCTCCCATCGTTTCGTGGTCCCGCCTCAAAAATAGGGAGAAAATGGTGGTGAAAGGAAAAAGGAAAATTATAGAGAAAGTCCACAAGAAGACGCGGAAGGAACAGGAAGGATGAGCAGGGTAGGTGTGGGGGCCAAGGCAGCACGCATTGAAGCCCTGCGGCTGTACCGAGACGTGTTGCGAGCATGCCGGCTGTTTGATACCACCCGCAACGAGCAGGGGCATCTCATGTAAAGACCCCGCCCCCGCTTTGAGGAGTATCCTCAGTTTGTGCCTGCACTCACTGCGGGTTGTGCCCTGCAGGAGCGATGTACTTCGCACGAGCGCTCGTAAGGAGTTTGAAGGCGCACGGGGGGAGCAAGACCCTGAGACAGTGGCGCGCATGATCATCACCGGACGCGACTGCGTCATGCAGATACACGAAATGGTACCCCGCCGCAAGCTTGGGTGTCTGCCCGCTCAGGTGCTAGGGAGTCTGACGCTCCCCACCCACCCTCCGCTCATGCCTCAGGTGGCCAAGAAGCAGCATGAGCTTATGACTGGCGAGAAGGAGCCACCAGCCACGCAGTGAGAGCAGTTAAAAGGCAGCTTGGCGGCGTGGTGCATGGTGCTATTTCGGAGGCACAACGGGGGAGCTGTGGACAATGGATTCGTCATAGAGCGGGTGAGCAGGCGGTCGCACGCCTTTCTTCATCAGGCACAGCACGTAGTTTTCCTCCCGGCTTCTGATCTGTGGCAGTTTTCGAAACACAGCAAGCAGCGAGGGGGGGGGGCGTGCTTTGTGAGGAGAGAAGAGGAGGACTGGGTAGATGAAGAGGAGTAGCACCACGTACCGCTTTCACGACGGACGGATCGCCAGTGGAGGTAAGCAGCGAGGTGTGGACAGTGAGCATTCCGTGGAGGTTGCCGAAGAGGATGTCTGTGAAGTAGCGATCGCCCACCATGGCCAGTTGCGAGGGCCCCGTCACTGCCACCGAGTCACCACAGGACGGCGGCGGAAGGGAGGCGAAGTGGTGCATGACGCTATCGAACCCGAGCGGCTTCTTGTGTGCGTGGCGGAGGACCGGCAGACCCAGCGTGCGTTCGATCCTGTGCGCCTCCTCGTAGCCCGCGTCGTCGCCCGACCCGGCCGAGTTGGAAAACACCACCAGGCCGTCACGGCCGAACACCTCCACGCACTGCCGCAGCGCGTCCTGGCCGACAAAGGGGTCTGCTTCAGGTTTTCTGGAAACGTTGGCGAAGGGGAGGACTGTGCACCATCAAAGGTGGGAAGACGCTGGGGGCATAAGGGGCGGTCAGTGTGTTGTCCTTGTCGAAGACCACGCCACGGCAGCCGCGGGCCTTGAGCGCCGCCCAGTTGATTGAACGTATGTCGGGCACACGGAAATGAGGCACCACCAACCCGCGTTGCATTACCACGCTCCGCAACGCCCAGTACACCCCCGGCCAGTTCCAGCTCTGCACCATGACGTCGACTCCTTTCTTTTCTCTCTTTGTAACAAAATAAACCAGAAATTAAAACGGTTTTCCTCCTCGCTGCTCCATTTGTGTGTGTACAATCACCGTTGGCGCCAACCGTGCCTTCCAAGCCGCCAGAGCCTCAAGCTCGGAAGGCAAGGCATGTGGTGTGGTCGAGCTTGCCGGGGAAGGCGCGGTAGTCGCATGGTTGGCGCTTGTCCGGGTTCTGCTCCATGAAGCTGCGCGTGTGGAGCGTTTGCTCTACACATAGATCTATCAGCTTGCGTGTCACCTCGGCCGGACTCAGCACGCCCGTCCTCCGGCCTCGCTGCTCGGCATCACTGCGCTTTGCGGTACCGGCCAGAGCGAGGCGCGAGAATGAGGGTAGTGGCGCTGGTTCCTGGGGACCGTCGTTGGGTGCGACAAGACAGTTAGTCGCCTCCGGCCCGACGGACCCTGCTGGCGCCGCGGTGTGCTGATCGTCACAACGGTCATGATCGCTCAGGATCACCATGGGGGCGCCTTCTCGATTGGAAGCGCTCAAGCGCTGCGCTCCCCGGCTCATGGAGTCGAAGAAGATCTGCGTAGAGGTGGGCTTCGATATCTGAGCCATGGTAGCGGGGGAAGGTCGCAGCACGTTGCATTGGTTGCCAGCGCTGCGTGGTCGTGGCGATGAAAGAGAAGGTGATGGTCGGGGTGATTGTGTCGGAGAACCGGGCAGCAGGAATCGCTCCAGCGCCCGAACGGCAAAGTCATTCTTTAGGCGCGCGACGCTGTCTGGTGGGAGTGCGTCCCATTCAACAGATGGCGTTTTCTATATCACAAGCGATCAGGAGTGAAGCGTGAGAGGGGGGGGAGGAGGGACAGTGCGCGCACGCACGAGTTAGCCTTGGTACAGTTAAGAGTGCAAACAGAAAAGAGGGATCGCCTGAACCTGTTCCTCAATGTCGTGAGGCAGAAGGCCCATCATCTGGGGATCAAAGTTATCGTGGACACCGTCGCTGACCGCCCACACGCAATCACCTTCGTCGCACTCGGAGAAATATAGATCAAGATTTCTCAGATCAGGATCCGTCGACTCCATGCCCGATGCCGGCCCCAGTCGCCCGCCACAGTCGTTGACCGACGTCGCATTTTGCCTGCGGTACGATAGTCGCAGCGCTAATGAGGGCGAGAACAGAAAGGCTGTGCGGAGCATACGCGCAGCAATGACATCACAACCACCACACCAACCTGTTGCCCTGGGTGATGTCCTTGATCGTGCCGTGGATGTGGGAATACAGGTACACCTTGCAGTCGCCAATCGAGACGACCAGCAGACCTTTCTTCTTGGCGCCCTTTCTGCTCTCGGCGTCGGAGCTGCGCCGGGATGCGGCGGAGTGCCGAGTCCCAGACTTCTTGTCGGTGGTGGACAGGAAAGCAGACTTTTTGCCTGCCGCGGCTTGATCATCGCCGGCCTGAGAGACACTTGAGGTCAACATAGCGCCGCGGCTGGCTAACCATTTCCAATAGAACGTGGACATGGTGCCAAGTGAATCGAAGCGTACCGCAGGGGAAGCGTTTGTGTCCAGATCAACAACCATACCAGCACACAGTGTTGTCGTGCCGCACTCCCATATCTCCCTGTAAACAGTCAATAGCTTGGTGGGTCTGGAACGCTTGCTCGCTGCGGTTGCAGTGACCTCATGATGGTGCAAGAAGGGCGCGGGCTAACTGGGAAAAAAGTGCGTGGGCGTACTTTCCGGCGAGAATGTTGTTGTGTGCCTTGGCTACGAGCTGAAGAAGACACTCGGCGGCTTGTCGTATCGACCGCTTGCTTTCTTCGCCATTGTTGTTGGTGGTGCCCACGCCCATCATTCCCATGACCCGGGACACCTTTCCCTTCTTTTTCGTCGGATAGTTGTCGCTGCGCGATCGTGACCGCACTCCGTCCTGAAGCAGGGCATCGCCACGCTCTTCCGGTACCTATAGATGTGGAAGGGCACCACCCCTTGGGTTAGACGACTGATCTGCCCCCTTCCCCTCAATTTGAGGTGAGGTTCCAACCTGTCGAAGGAGAGGTACTTACTTGCTGGCTGCTAGATGGGATCAGCTCTAACCGCGATGACTGATTTACGATGGTGGAGTGCTGGTGCAGGCTCTGCATGAACACGGACCGCACCGAACGAGCCGCAGTGACCGCTGCTTGGCCCCAACCACATCCGTCACACAGGCAGAAGATCGCTCCGTTCTGGTAGAGCCGTAAGGCGAAGCAGTCGCAAACCGGATCACCTGTATTGATAGATAAGATATATATGAGCGTTTGTCCGACGCTCGACAAATACCGCTGTAGTTAGTGGCCCTGATCCTTGTAAACGAACCAAGTCGGGTGCCGGGCATGATGAGCACGCGTGGGTAGGTGGACACGGACTGTCCACACGCCCGAACGGCGCCATCCCTAATCAGCGGCAGCTCGCCTTCGCTGGAGCCGCTGCTGGCGTCGCTGTCTTGGCTACTGTAGCCGCTGCATCCTCCAGGATGGTGCAGGGTCATCTCGGACTCGCTATCGTCGGGTCCCTCCATGTAGCACGGAGGGATGACTGGTGTGCCGGCGTCATCGCTGGTGGGCGTAGGTACGCACTCGGCCAGAGGTCTAAAGTAGACGTCGGCAGGTACCCTGGCGAGCGTGGCCTTCATCACTTCAGGCGGGATGACGAATTGAGTGCCGGGCTGGTCCGGGGATCCGCCGTCCTTTCGTTTGTCAGTGCGCCCCCACCACGAGGTGTTTCGGTGCTCGCCCTCGTCCAGAGAGCCCGGTTTGAACTCGCTCTGGGTGCGCACGTAGTCTTGTTGTGGGAGGGCGAGCGACTTGGGTGGTGAAGCAGAGTCAGAGTGTTTCTTGCGTGCGAATCGCTTGAACACGTCGTATGAAGAACGCGGCGAGACTGGGAGTGCTTGCTTCCCCTTGGCCTCCTTTTTTGCCGCCTGATGGTTGCGATGGTTGCGATGTTCCACATTTCGCCGACGAGTGCAAAGTAAGAGGCCATATGAGGGTGCATGCACACTGTCCGTCGTGTCCCAAGCAACGGTGTTGATGCAAGGGAACTTACCTTGCGAGTTGAGCGACGCGTTTCGGGAGTGCCTGGAGGGCTGGGAATGCTGCGGCCGACCTCCGGCGGAGACAGGAGGCTGTTCTTTGCCTTGGCTGCAGCATTACGAACTTCCTCTGTTGGCAGGGCGTCGAGTGATCTGGATATGCGGCTGTTCTTGAGTGCGGCCAGCAACGGTGCGCGGGCCCGCTTCGGTTGCACCTCCAGTTGCGCAGTGCTCTCAGTCACCGCCAACCCTCCTTCCCCACGTGTTGTGGCAGACGGTACGAGTACAGCTCCATCATGTTGTTGGCTTACCTTGGCCTGCCAAGACAAACCAAAGAACTTTGAGTTGAGAGAGAGGTTTACCCTGTGGGGGGGGGGTACGAGTACCATGCTCTCCGCTGCACGGGCCTTGAAGAGCTCCCACTCTAAATCCATTGTGGCGTGCTAGACGGTTTGAATCGAAGATTTATATTTGAGGCCCTTTCTTTCTCCTTGAGCGTGACCGTCTGCGATGTCTACGAACGCACGTCCGTAGCCTGGGGCGCCAAGGCGAGCGGCTTTGTCCATCTTTGGAAGACATCAAGGCGGCGAAAGGGAAGGCACGCTTTTCGTTCTTCAAATTCTGCCAAGGATATTAAAATAGAGATAATAAATAAATGCAGGGAGGCCTGGAGCAAAGAAGAGGACAAAAAAGAGTATGGAGGGTGTTTCAGGACCCACGCGCGTTACTCACGTTAGTGGCGCGGCTGCCGCAGCAGTACGGATTTGTCTTGTTGCGCGTCTCATTTTCGTGTGGCCGGTAATAATCTCTTCACTTCCCGTCCCCCATCTCATGTGCAGCTGGAGAACGCGGCGCAAGGGAGCGGCTCAATCATGCCAGCTGCTGCGGTAGCTCCCATAAAGCAGGGGTTTCTACACAAGAGGGGCAAGAAGCCTTACATCAAGACCCTAAAGCTGCGCTGGTTTGTGCTGGAGGACAACACGCTCACCTACCACAAGAAACCGGGTACGCCCGCTCTGGGCACCATCCCCATGGCCGAGGTGGTGAGCATCGGACCCTCGGACCCCTCGCCCGCCAATCCATTCCTCTTCGAGGTGGTCCACCACGACAGCGGCGGCTCCCAGCGAACCTACTACCTTCACGCACGCTCCCTGCCGGAGATGGAAGAGTGGATGGAGGCCCTCCGTCGTTCCTGCGCCTTCCACGCCTCCTCGGGCTCCTCGCCCGCCGCCGCACTCGCCGCAGCGTCGGCCCTCAGCGCTGCCCTCTCTGCCTCTTCCGCCACGTCTCCGGCCACTACCTCGTCGTCCACGATCCCGTTGAGCGTCTCCTCGGCGGCCCAGCCCTCGCCCATCGCCGCGGCCACCCCGCTCTTCTCAGATTTCGATATACGCAAGTCGTCAGGCGGGCCACCCTTGCAGTCCTCTGCGTCGAGTTCTGCGGCGTCGTCCTCCTCCTCCTCGCCCACCAACTCGGATCGACTAGGGGCCGCTCCCGTCCTGCGCGAGTCGGAGCTGATGCAGCGGTACCAGACGCGCGAACTTGAAGTGAAAGGTATCTCGTGACTGCTGCCCTCTTGCAAAAGACAGGCGCGCGCGCGCTCGCTCGCACGCACACACACCCGCTGTACAAAGTGGGCTCAGTGGGGTGGTCGCTGTTCTCCACGGCACACTGGCAGAATTGGAGAAGGCCTTCCGCGAGACCAAGGAAGCGCTGGAAGCCGAAAAGCGCAAGGCCCTGTTCATCATGGAGAAGGAGCAGAAGAACATCAAGCAGCTCCAACAGGAGAGGAATTCGCTCAAAGCGCAGCTGCGGCAACTGGAGCAGCTTCTTGGCGATCGTGAACAGGTATCCCCGCAAAGCGCACTCGGGGCTGTTTTGTTTTTCAAGTCGGTGGCTGACTCTGCCTCGTCGTGGTATCCCCCTCCCCTCTCTTTCCCTTTCTTCTCTGCGGTTGGCGAGTGCTGCAGTCCGGTGGAGATGCACAGGCCGGGACTGTGTCGGGCAGGGACGAAGAGGTGAATCGATTGCGAGAGGAGATGCGGGAGAAGCAGGAGGCCCTGGACGCAATGAAAAAGGACTTGAACACCTTCGCCAATATGCAGCGCCTCATCGAACAGAGCGGAGACTTTAGCGACCCCGCACAGGTACATCCGTGCTGCTGCTCTCTCTCGTGTGCGAGTGTCAGAACTCGGTCGCCCAGCTGACCCCTGCCGCCCCATGCCTGCCATTGATGTACTTTCTGGTGCTTCAGGCGATCGAGATGATGAAGCTGCAGATGGCGGAGATGAAGGAGCTTCTGGAGGGGAAGGTCCACGATCTGCAAGCCAAATTAGCCGACGAGAAGAAGAGGTCTGACACCGATGTCGCTCAATGGAAGGCCATGGCCCAGAAGGAGCTCAAGGCCCGCCTGCAGGTTCGTTTGGACCTGTAGTCCTTATCCCTGAGCCTCTCCTGCTTGCACTCTACCCCTTTGTCTCACTCACCGGTGGTGTTGGCTTATTCAACGAACAAACCGCAGCTCGAATCCGAGAAGGCGGCGCTGCAAAAGGAGCTGCAGGAGGTGAAGCGACAGAGCCAGGTCCTGACGGCTGGGCGGGTGGAGCAGATGCAGCTCGACGAGGGGTCGCCGCACTCATCTCCTCAGCAGCTGCCCAACCGCAACTCTGGCAAGTGGCGCAGCAACTCACGGCCGCCCAACCGCAATTCAACCTTTCGGGAACCGCTGTTGGTGGACGATGGCGAGCCTGACGAAGGCGACGGCGACGTCAGCATCTGGACGCCCAGTAAGGCTGGAGCTGGCCAAGTCTCCTCCACCTGCTTCAACTGTACCTTGCAATAATTAGCCTTATTTATTTTTATACAAACGGGCTTGTGCGTGCACCACTCCACCACAACGCCAGCCGCCCAATTAAGTTTCCAATTAGATTGGCATTTGCTAAATGCGGGTTGCAGTGCATCAATGATTGGTGCACATGACACCTCAGAGCTCATCAGTCTCTTCATCTGTGTTGCCACCGTGATGGCCCCAACCATGGGTACGCCACCTCTTGAACTGCAGCAGCCAGAACGTGATTATGTCCTGGGTGAGGGAATCGTGATGGCCAGGTCAGTGAAAAGAGCCGATGCTGCAGGTGAACTCTTTGCACACCTTGGATGAACCGAGAACCACGGAAAACGTGATGCCTTGCCCACCCAATGCCATGGCTTGCAGAAGCCTGCAGTTCACACATCAGCCAAGGTTAGATGTGCATGTGTAGATTCACTGCCTCGCACCAAGACCCCGTGTTGAACTTTAGCGTAAGCGGGCACTGCTCCCCAGATGCAGCACTACACATGATCTGAGCGGCTACCGCACTTACGATATCGTCCTGCAGGTGCACAACCAAGCCAATTTAGCGTCTTGGGAAGAACTGGGGCAACGAGGAGGAGAGCCTGCGTAGCGTACAGAAACGATCTCTGTGTAGATCCGATGTCCAACAAAGAACACCGCAATAAGCCAAAAGGCAATAACCAAGACCAACAGCCGAATCAAGTGTTCAGCCGAGATCATGGTTGCGTTCACCTCCTTTAGCCGTGCTCGGACCTAAATAATTGAGTCATGTGAGCCATATCAGAGCCTTGTCTTCTTGGGTGATGTCTGCTACCAGGAGCGTACCCGCCAGACTTTGAAGATGACTATGCCCATGAGCGGTGAACCTACGAGAAGATTGAACGACACTGACAACCATTGGTTTCAGCCTGAGGACGTGGACGGTCATAAGAAAAATATATGTTCGGCGTTCACCTACCTGGACCATACCACAGCCCCCAGTCCCAAGGGTGGGCGATGAAGCAGTTAGGCGATCCAGAGAGACTCTCGAACTTTTGAGCGGCCAGTCCTGTGCACGCACTTGTCTCAGCACACACATCACATCACCCGAGCCCCAAGCAGGAAAGCACCAACTACAACGACAAGCGTAGGAAAGCCCCAGCCGACCACGTGCGATGCAACGTGCAACTGCCGAGGTAGTGCAGTAAGCCAAAAGTTGTTGAGACCTCTCCAAGCGAGATAATTGTGATACCACTGTAGTCATGATTCTAAGTGGCACTCTCAGAACGATGAGCGAGAAAGCTGTGATAGTGAGCATGAGCCACCAGCAGCTGCCCGAGAGTCCGCCGAAAGCCACCAGGGCGCCTGTAATGTAACGACTGGGTCTGCATCACTATAGCCTTGTAGCAAACTTAGCTTACAAGCGTAATCGGACCTTGAATAACGCAGGCCACTCCCTGGCCATCATTGTCACTGGCTCTATCAAACGTTTGCAGGACTGGCACGTCATCCCAGGAGCAGATAGTTTTGCGCGGACCTGAGTACTAGGGTTTAAGATGCGTCCTATTTCGGGGTGGAGGGAGTGGACGTACGAACCTCCAACCAGCACCGAGAGGATGACCCCGACGCTACAGATCGCGGAGGTGATCAGGAGGTAGATCTGGAATGACGTCGGAAAACGCCGCTTGGTTGGCATGAGACAGTACGTAATGACGAGGAATACCGTCATGACCAGCGCAAGACCTGCGAGTAGGATGGTCACACAGCTGTCAGTCCAACATCGGGTAGCTTGTCTGTATGTGGTGTATTCGTACTTGCCAGGGCCATCAGCAGGCCCATTGAGGTGTTCCACTCTTGGCTGGTAAACATGGGATCCGGGCACGGGTAGACGCAGATCTGGTTTGGCGACCGCAGATTCTGCTTGTAGTCGGCGAAGGAGCCCTTAGGGTTGTACTTGAGTGGGTACGGACAGTCGGCCCGACTGTAAGGCACTATCACTCCTGCTGAGTGGTTGTTACAGACGGGCGAGGCAAAGGTGGGCGAGCTGCAGTTTGGCAACAGCGCGGTCAGGCCCTGGGCGAGAAAGAACTCAGAGCAGGTGTCGATCACCTGGTCGCACACACTCTTGCAAGGAGGGCGGTCTGCCCATGCATCACCCAGTCGCTTTTAGTTCGTGTGGTGTTGTTGATGTGGTTAGGGTCACACGCACAAACGAAAGCGGTCCCTGAGAAGCTGCAATCAATGAAACTGCCCAAGCAAGCAAGCCGGAGGGCAGCGGAGCGACAGGCCGACGGGACGAACGCGCCCAGGAGCTTGGAGGTGCTGGCCGCCTCCTCATCTACCTGCGGGTAACAGCCAAGGCCGGTGAGTCTAACCGAGAGCACTTAATAGCTTTCAAAAATGCCGTGGCGCAGTTGGTGAGACAACCTGGTGGTAGGATTTCGTGGGGAGGAGAAGAACGTTGGGGTAGGTCACGACGCTGTCACATTTGCCCCCGGTGGCCGGTGACCCGTGGTAGGGCACGCACGCTTGACCCTTCACTGCTGTCACCATGGCTAAGAACAAGAGCATCACCGCTGCAATCCATAGTAAATACCAATCAGGCCAAGTTCTACAAAAGAGCAGAAGGTGGGGTCAAGGTACTTGCACATGCCGACCGAGACATGAGCGGCAGAGAGTGAGGAAGGTGAGAAACAAACAACAAGCGAGCGGCCCGAACATGCCGGTGTCTCCTAGTTGCCATTTGAAACAATTTGCAACATCCGGATTAAAGCCAACAAACTTTCATTTAAGCTCGAAGGCAATTGGGCACGGAAAACTCCACGTTGCACAACCAAAGCCAAAAAAGGGATTAGCGGTTGCAAGTACCTAATTAGCCATCATGCTAATCGCCATCTATCTCTCGTTGCATTCCTTGTTCGGCTTACCTTGTTTACCACAGGTTATCCGGAATATTTTCTGCCGCAAGTACGAGCCGGCTGCTTCTCTCCAACTCGTACATTCACTTTGCACACTTCAACTAATCACTCCTCTTCACCTAAACAATGATCCACATACACATATACTGCCACAAAACCATTTTGACTTTGGCTATCAAAGCACATTAACAAGAGGACTGTTCTGGAATGAACACGTTGTTGCGCAGCTTCTGCTTGGCCATTATGGACTTGGAGAAGAACTGGAGGTGACAAGATGTTACGAATGGAAGATTTAGGAAGCCGTGTGTATATATATATGGGCAACGTACCTCGTTTGCTTTGTTGCTGTTGTAGTATACCAACGCAAGCTCCAAGTTCATATGGCCTAGCCAACACGATAGTGAGTGACATAGGAATTCTACTCAATTTTGGGGTGCTCCCAACATACCCTGGGCGAAACGGAGAGCGTTGCTTCCGCGCGCAGAGGCGAGGTTGAGGGCTTGGATAAGCGATGGAGCGTTGGCCTTGTGGCCGAACAGTTCGTCCACCAGCTCTCGCCCTCTCTGAAATCACACACATGCCAACATCAGCGCACTGTCGGCGACGACTCCACGAGTGAGGCGCACCTGTTGAGCGCGACTCCATCTCTCTTGATCAGAGTAGAGGGCTACGGCGTGGTCGGCAATCTCCTCTGCCGTGCTTCCGACAGCGCCACCCCAGTCTCGCAAACCAGAGACGCTTTGCATGCCTTCAGCGCCTAGGCGTCTTCGACGTCAGATGGGAGCGCGATGTAAAAAGAGAGAGAAACAAAGCCTAACCTATTGGAGTGGTGACGCAGGGCAAACCGGACCTGCTCAGAAAACCAAGTCCAACGTTAAGCTCGCATGAACGCTATAAATCCATTCGGAAGCGTACCACCATCCGTCGGCAATCTTGCCTTTAATACCTGCGCCGAAGCTGAAGAAGGAAGCGAGACGCTAGTCAGTGGCAACCGGTACACGGGCAAGAGGAGGCCACACACGTACCGCAACGGGGCCAGGTTGACGCGGTGTCGCCGGATCGTGGAATGCAGCCGTTCGGGTGGCAGGACGCCTTGATAACGGCAACGCTAATACGTAGTCAGCAATGAATAACCAATAAGAGGAGAGGGGCTCCCATGCCTTTGACCACGAAACCCTTATCAGCTGAGGACAGGAGAACCGAGGCCTTGTCCGGGTACGCTCCGTAGACCTATGACCCAACACGGCAACGCGATGTCGGACGGGCAACCATAAACAATCGACGAGGCCAGGCTATCAAGCGTACGTGCAGCTTGGCATCGGGCAGAGACGCCCTAATGCGGGGCCTGCGGGAGAGAAGAACGGGTAAGGCGACTAGATCCAACACAGGAATGTAATAAAAGGGGCGCACCAGATGTGGTGGTATGTCCAATGGAAGGAGTCCCAGTTGGGCGGATGTCTGAAATTGCCCAGCATGAAGAAGTTTTGCCTGGCCTCGCCCAAAGCGTTCGAAAAGGAAATACGGGTCATTCAAGAGAACGCATTTAAAAGAGAGCAAGGCGTCTACCGGCGATCCCAGGTGGGTAGATCCTGTTGGCAGGGCGGTTCGTCATAGTAGAACGGAGCCAAGTGCAGCTGCACGCCAACACAACACAACACAACACAACACAACGTGAGAAGAGCACGCTCCCAGTTGCATTTTGGTGATCGCGATTAACCTTACCGTGTGCTCCGGTATACCATACTGGCGGATCAGGAGGTCTCTCTCCCACGACGAGACCACCTGGTGTAATATAGCGGCTTTGAACACTCGGCCTATGTTTGCCCACAACAAGTCTCCAGAGAACTAGTACCAGTGTGAGGTCTGAGCGACGAATGGACGAGATCTCTCGCAGCATATCCGAGCTGGTTGGGGGCACACGAATATCGACTATCTCGTCCATTGTCCTACCTGCGCCTGGGCCATCAGTTGAGCTCATCATCCAACGTGCATGGCCACGTTGCTCAGCAAACGGAAGTGACCTTGCTCTAGGGCCTTGAATCTCTCCCGCCTGATGAAGTGGAGGTCCTGAGTATCAGTCACACAAATCGAGGGTGGCCAGGCCTGTCTGACACGCCACCCAAACTGTTCCTCCTGTAGGTGAGCGTGAGACAGCGTTACTAGTGAGAGAGCAATTAGGCGGCGAGAGAGGGAACGCGCCATGAGAAAACGGTCAAAGATGACAAAGTCTGGCTCCAGCTGAGCAACAATCTCGTCGAAGCTGTCGTGATTGACCCGCACTTGCAGTGTGTGCACTCCTAAGTCTGGTGCACGCAGTGCCCCGTTTGTGGTTATCAGACACCTCGAAGCCTTGGCTGAGGCGGTTGCCGACAAACCTTGGCCCAGGCGATCCGTGAAGGCGGTAGGCTTAGCAGGAGAGCATACGTGCACCTCCCAGTCCTGCTCCCTCATCGCCCGGATGAGCTGCCAAGAACGCACGCCAGCCGCAGAGCTGTCTTTCTGAAGCCCCGACCGAATGAGCGCGTCAGTGAGAAGAGAGGAGAGTCTCTGGTACGTACCTCCGGCCACACAGAGCCGACCATAAGCACACGCTTCCCACGTTGACCTGGGCCACTTCCATGTGCTGTCGTGCTGAGGGGTGCTGCCACGAGATTGTCCAATCTTTGTCAGATTGGTTTACAGTTGTCAATAGCTGGCGTACCACTCCACGCCCTCCTATGACTGGAAGGAGCAAGCCAGACACAGGGGGCTCTATGCACATAGACGCTCCGCAAATACGCCTTCCTTGTCACGCCAGACGCGCACAAGGATCCTTTCATCTTCTGGCCTGCTTTGTCTTTAATTTAGATAAAATGAAAAAAAAAAAGTATTCGTTAAAAGAAAAAAATTGAGTTGCCAGCAAGCTCTCGAGTCACATTTTGGATAACCAATCGTGCCTGGAATACCACCAACGCCGCTACACGTAAGGAACCAGCCATCATAGGTCACCTCGCCGAAGCTTCATGCGGCTTGCGAAACCCATGTGGCTACTCGTCAGTTTCGGAGCTGGCGGTGATGCCCGGCAACCGTCGTGCGAAGCTTCCTCGGTGGCCGCCCGCGCCGCCGGCGCTGCGGCGCGTGGTGAAGGGGAACATCATGACCACTTTGTTGTCCTGGTTGATGGCCAACCGAGCCTCGAATGGTTTGCCGGCGCGCGACTTGAAGCCCGACAGAAGCGGGGTGACGCCCTCGGTCAGGAGCTCCTCCAGCTCCTCCTAAAACACATGTGCGAGAAACACTGGAATGAGCGACGCGTCCGCCAACAACCCACGAGACGAGGCCGAGGAGGGCGCGAGCGGTGATCGTACTCGCCGCATCTCACGGCTGGCGGTGGTCTTCCAAATGACGAAATCGCAACCCTCGGCGGAGCACGCCCATCGATTCGATCGGGATCGGGAGACCATGTGGCCCTTGCCGCACTTCCAGCAGTCGCCCAGTATCTCCTCTTCCTCCTGCTCCCATTCTCGCGTCTGGACCGCGCCCTTTGATGAAACACAACACCACGCGCAATCAAAAATAAGTAAATAACTTGAAATACGTAAAATAACAGAAGCAAGAATAAAAAAGGTCGCTCCCAAGGTAGTCCCCGTGACGTAGACATCAAGCGCACCTCCGAAGTGGCATCAGAAGACTGAGGTTTGCCCTCCTCTTGGTCGATTGTTCGCATCAGCTTGCGGAAGTCTGGCAACCTGGTGGCGCCGTCCTTGGCTTCGGTTACCACCTGCTCCGCGAATCGCTTGATGTCCTCGACGAAGGCCTCGTGATCGCCGTCCCCCTTCGCGATGTCCTGCAGCCGCTTCTCCCACTGGCCGGGGGGGGGATCAAAGTCCATTCAAAAAAAAAAAGTAACAAATAAAAACCATTAAGATAGGACACCACGCAGCGAAGGCCAACGAGGCTTAGGCTACGCACTTGGCCGGTCAATTGAGGCGAGGCGAGAGAGGAGTGGGTCTTCTGGAGGAGGTCGATGAGGATCTTGCCCTTCTCGGTGGGGACCAGCTTCCTGCCCTCCCGCCGCACATACTTGACGTTGATCAGCCGCTCGATAGTCTGCGCTCGCGTCGCCGGGGTGCCCAATCCGAACTCTTTCAGCGACTCCTCAGCGTTGTCGTTTGACTCAATTTCCGCATCGTAGGCTGGTCATGCCCATTGTGTGTGTCAGACATGATGAGCACAACGCGTCAGGTCAGGACAGGACAGGCGTGCGGGAGAGCGGGGAGGATGCACTAACCTCCTTTCTTGCTGGTGACGTATTTGGCAGCCGTTTCCATGAGGAAGAGCAGAGAGGCCTCATTGAGCAGCGGCGGCGGCGTCGTGTGCTCGCACTTGACCTCGGCCGGCAGGAGGCACGTGAGCTTGTCATTCTCCCGCAGCTTGCTGGCGATGGCGCACAGGTTCCCGTCGACGGTCCCATCGTTCGTCGCCCCTTCTTCCTCCCCCTCGGCGACTTGCGCCGACGAATCCCCGGCGTCGTCGCTTTCCTTGGTTTCAGCCGGGGCGTCGTCCTGCTGGGCAGCAGCCGGGAACGGCGAAAGCGAGTAGATCGATCGCCAGCCGGGCTTGACGAGCTCGACGCCCCGTCCGCGAAAGTGTTTCGATCGGTTGACGGCCACCAGCTCGGTGTGCTGCTTCTCACAGTCGGACATGAAGCAAGCTGAAACCCCGGGGGGTAGCAATAAATGTGAGCGAGTGAGAGCTCGAGCTAAACCAGGACTGTGTCGTACAGAGGAGTCGGGACACGATCAAGTGGTAGAGCTTTCGCTCATCGGCGGAGAGGTGCGCTAGAGCCTTCTCCGAAGGAACCTTGGTAGTAGGAATGATCGCGTGGTGGTCCGACACCTTGCCCGCATCAAACACCGCTGCGGCGCCAGAGAAAGGGAGCATAAGCAAGAAGCGTGATACAGGGCTGGCCCGGGATCACGACAGGGCGAGCACTCCGACCTACGGACCTTTGTTGGACAGGCTCAGCTTTTTGCCGTTTCGAATGTCCTCGATCGCAGGCCCGTACACGGCATGCTTGCCAATGCCACTGTGTGCGTCGAAACAAACAAACAAATGAATAAAAGTCGCAAGACATGCATGAGCAAGTGAGTGTGTCCATCGCGCTTCAAGGTTGAATGAACATACTTGAGAATGGTGTTGACGTCATCGAAGATGTCCCGAGTAAGGTAGCGCGAATCTGTCCGCGGGTAGGAGATGAGCTTGTGGTTTTCGTACAGTCCCTGCAGCGCGCCTAGCGTTCGCTCGGCCGTGTAGCCGAATCTTCGGTTGGCCTCCCTGTGCGCCCACGCACGCGCATGCCCCAGATGGTAAGCGCAGAGGAAAACGCGGAGGAAGACAAACGATTCTCAGTGGAGATACCGTTGTAGTGCCGTGAGATCAAAGAGTTTCGGTGGCTTCTCGATGCGGCGTTTGTGGGTGAGCTGCTGGACAGTGCACACGGGCGCCAGCCCGTGTCGCAGGTCCTCGGCTTCCTGCTCCGAGTCTATGCGCTCGCTCGCGGCCTCGGGCGAGAAGTACTTGAGTCGCAGGTGCTCGTCGCTTCCTTGCGGGCGACAGCGAAGATAGAGCTCCCAATACGGCTCCTGTGGTTGTCAGCCACCACCAAACCGTTAACGATGTGAGACGTGGAGCCAGAAGCGCGCTGAGGGGTCTCGACTTACGGATTTGAAATTGTGGGCTGCTTTCCAACGATCCGCGATCATTCTAAGCACTGGCGTTTGGACTCGACCCAGGGAAACGGCTTCCTTTACGGCATACGTGCACACACACACGACACACAGAGAGGGGGAGGGAGAGGAGAAGCGCTATCAACAAAAAGTGCCCCTTGGGGAGGCCTGGCTCGAGGTGAGTGTCGTACCTTGCTCTGGAAGGAAGGCACTTTAGGACGGTAGCTAAGCGTGTAGGCTTGCGTGGCGTTCATTCCTATCAGCCTTCCACACGCATCGCAAAGGGTGAGCGCAGGCAACCAGCTGCACTGAGAGGGCCGTAGAGACGGGGCTTACCAGTCGGCCTTTGTCCTCGCCAGGGCCGAGTAATAGAGCGAGTCATACTTGGTGCCGGCCTGGAGCTTGCGAAAACTGCACGCAGCCATTCAGACTTGGAAACCAGACGTCTGGACAAACGAACGGGGAGGGGGTAGGCGTGTGGAAGAAGTACCCCTCCTGGATGGCCTCGTCGGTGAGCGAAGAAATCCATAGCCGTTTGAACGGCGCTTTTGGCTTGGCCTGCTCGAAGATCTCTCTGAAAATGAGCTCGCCCTCACGCCCCGCGTCGCAGGCGTTGATGATTTCTGCTCGCCAAACGAAGTGCAGTGGTGAGGTTATCGCGCACCAACGTTTCAATAACCATTGTGGTTTGTGCTTACCGTCGGCCGACTGGAAGAGCCTGCGGATGATTTCGAACTGTCGCTTCTGCGCCGGGCCCTGATGGTGGCGGTCAGCGAGAGGCAAGGCGAAATATGTGCTGGCTAGTGGTGGATGCAGCGTGCCTTGCAAGAAAACGTCCATTCAGAGGGGAGAATGGGCAGCTTGTCCAGCTTCCACGTGGCATACTTTTGCAGCTCAAACAGATGCCCTGACGCCCACGTCACCACTGTCGCGCTACCATCATCTAATAGGAGGGAGGAGGCACAAAAGATTTGGTGTTGGGGGAGAGGGGCAGACAGATAAGAGAGCCGCCCCGGTTGGACCATCACGCATGCTTGAAACTAAGAGGGAGTGGATGAAACCATTGCCGCCTTTATCGGGCACGATCTTGACTCCGTTTGGGGTGATCTCGACATTGCCGATGAATCCGGGCTCTTTGGCTCCTGATGGGCGACACGTTAGCTGCGCCCGAAACTCCATAGAGCCAGACGGACATCGATACCAACCTTCTCTCTTGAACTTTTTGATGCCCAACGCGCGGGCAATGTTCTCAGCCGCCGCTGCACAAGTCACAAACGCAGCCATTTCAATACCAGCGCGGTCCAGCACACCAGCCACACACAAGCGAAGGGAGCTGAGGTGCATTACACTTCTTTTCGGCCAAGATGATGCGGACGAGAGGCCCCTGGGGTTGTAGTGGCTCGACGGGTGGAGGCTGAGTGGCATCCTGGAGGCGCTGCAGCAACTGCTGCTTGCTTCCTGTCACTTTCAACTGTCGCTTCCGGCACTCCTCCTTCAGCTGCGCTTGCGTCAGCTGCTCCCATCTCGGCAGCAGCGCGGCTGCTTCCTCGGTGGTCGGTTCCACTGGCTGCGCCTTCATCGCTGTTGCCTTCTCTCCCTTAATCTCACTTGGTTTCTTCTTGGCCTCCTTCTCCTCTTTTTTCTTCGTTTTCTCGTCCTTCTCTACGGCTGCTTCGGCACTCGTCTGCTTCTTCTTTTCTCCCTTCAGCCCACTCGATTTCCTCTTCTCCTTCTTCACCACAGCTACTTTGGCAGCATTTGTTGGCTTCTCCGCTTTGGCTGCCGCACTGGACTTCTCTGGCTCCGGCTCGTCCTTGGTACTCTGATTCCGACAGTATGTGCTCAAATCAATTACGTGATTAATTGGAAAAATAAAGTAATAATAATTGGTGCTTTTGATTAATTATTTAATTATAAACGATCAAATGGAACGTGAAGAGGAAAATATGATCCCTGTGAAGGTACCTTTCTTGCCTTGGGCTCCTTCGCCGCGGACGATGATTCCAACGTCGATTTTCGCGGTCGGCCACGGGTGGCGAAGGTTAATCGTGGGATGGAGTGCAGTCGCGCTGTAGAACTTGCAAATCGCGACTCAGCTGCCCCAATCATCGCAGCTGGCCATCTCCATGAACCCGTGATGCTGTGCAGGAGAGGAGCCTGCCCCAGCCCACCACATCGCTTCATCTTGGGAAAATACAGAATAATAAATAAACAAAAAGGCGCTGGAATGCATAGTAATCTGAAGTATGCCAATCTGCGTAATATCTGCAACCTTGCGGGGGGTTTTGGGGTGCGGCAACCAATGAGGGTGCACCATATCGATTATTCCTCCGGTTCGTGGGATAACTCGATTAAACTCCGTAAGGCGTGCCGACATTGGTACAGCCCAACATCAGGTAGCGGCGGTAAGAGTGAGTCAGCAGCTGGGCGGGTCCGTGGGTGCGACTGGGGTGAGGGTGGCAGGTTGTGCGGCGCTGCAGCACCGCGAAGGGTTGTGGACTGTTTCCCGCTCGCCACACGGCGGTATTTCTTTTTCGTCTTCTCTGCACATTTCAATTCTGAACCTGGATATACGCGCGGTCGCTACAACATCGCGTAGAGCCAATCTCCTCTTCGCCAACTTCTCTTCATCTTCTCTCTCTCTCTCTCCTTCTTAAACGCTGGAGCTCTCTCGGCTGTCTCCACTTCTTCGACTGCCCCTGGAGGGTTGAGGATAGCCGAATGGAGGACATCTGTTGGTAAATCTTGCGCTCTCGCATTGCAACGGCGCTGAAATTCCTTTACTTTGGCCTGATGGTAGATTGGGAACAGAAATTTCCTACATCTAAGCTCAATTTCATCTCTCCCTCCAGTCCCATATGTCTGGAGGCCATCAAGGAGGCCTTCATGACCGCTTGTGGCCATAGCTACTGGTACGTACTTGCGTCTCTATTCGTCACTATTTATGTACTAGGTACTCATCCTTTTTATTTATTTATTATTTTTTTTGTATTTATTTGTGTACGTCCAGTTATGTGTGCATAGCCCGGCATTTGGGTATCAACTCCATGTGCCCCACGTGCAAGACGCCACTACGGCGAGATCAACTCTTCCCCAACTATGCCTGTACGATTCACCTTCTCTCTTGCCTTTTGTCGTCTCCCTCGCCTGCTCTCTCCTCTCGTCCTCGTCTCACCCCACACTTTAGTGAATGCCGTCCTCGACAAGGTCAAGACCAATTCTATCAGTGTCACGCTGCCTCCTCTTGCGCAGCTCGAGACCGTACTCGCCTCACAGAGCCTTGCCCTTTCAGGTGTGGGCCCTCCCTACCTCCCCTTCGCTCTTGTCGTTCACTTCGCCCCCATGGCATTCGTCTCAACGCTTCCCATTCGCCATGCGTCAGACGTCAACAAGCTCTTGAGCCTTTTGCTAGCGCAGAAGCAGAGTATGGAGTCCGAAACCAAGTACGAAGAGCTGGAGCTGCTTCTAGACTTTCTCTACCGAACGAAACAGCAACACAAGAGCGTACAGACATCCCACGCACGTCGTCAACGTTGACTCTACCCGCCCCCGCTAACCTGCGTGTGCGTGGCTGCTGCAGTCCAACCTGAACGGGAGCTACGACATGTTGGAGGAAGACATCAAACAGTTGGAACGCCACAAGGTGCTCTTTCTTGCGTCGCAAGACCCCGACGCGTATGGGTTCGCCTCATCAGCGACGGCAGCTGCGCGGGGTCAACTGCCTGCGGTAGGCGAGAAGAGGGGTCACGGCGCCATGACGGCAAGCGATTCGATGTACGTCGTCCCACAAGCCCAGTTCCCAGTCCCCGGCCCAGATCTGTGCCCTTTTGGTGGACTTGACCACAATCGCACATGCCTTTGTCGGTATGGCACGCCGCATAACTTACGGTGCCACCGGTGTGAATCAGGAATCGGCAACACGAAGAGAGGGACCAACTGGTGAACAAGAAACGGAGGATCGTGGAGCACATGGACGAACTACAGCAGACGTACTTCCGCATGCTCAAGGCCAAGAAGCTTCAGCGGTTTCGGGCGGCCAGCGGGGGCATGCATGACGCCAAGGAGAAACAGCGGGGCGGGGGACGGCTAGGGACGGAGATCGTAGCGGCGGAAAACAAGAGAGACGCGACAGCGAACATGGAGGCCGTCGTGGATCTGGACACCTTTGGGAAGCAGCTGCAGAAGCTGGTCCGATTCAATGGCTATGAGGTTGTGGCCACCGTGCAGGACCCGTCGCGTGGGTCAGCGCGAGAAGGGACCGGCCGTGGACAGGGCGCGTCCCTGGTGACGTCGATGGAGTTTGACAAGGAGGTATACTTCATCCGACCGACTAGCGATCGCTTGCTCGCGCCTGACCACTCTCGTCTGCGTGATGGTGTCGTGGTTGTGCAGGGCCAACATTTTGCGCTGGCGGGCTATAACAAGCGAATTCGGGTGTACGACTATCGCTCAGTTGTCGAGAACGCCGGCACGACTCATTTTCCCGTCCACGAGCTGACGACGCAGAGTCGTTTGAGGTGCGTAGCCTGTGTGTGTGTGTGTGTGTGTGTGTGTGTGTGTGTGCGTGTGTGTGTGTGCGCGCGCGCGTGAGAGAGAGAGAGAGAGAGAGTGCGCAAACTGCTGTGGAGAAGGGGAGGTGGCGTGGTCTCATCACCGGAACGGGAAACACAACAACGTGCGATACAACAGTTGTATCAGCTGGAACGGATATATTCGATCGCAGCTGGCCGGGAGCGAGTACTCGGGGCGAGTGTCGGTCTGGGACCTGAACACCTCTCACGTACGTTGCCTTATCCTTCCATCGCTCTCTTGCAGATTCATATCTCACCTCTTCTCGAACCCCTCCACCCCTCTCTGCTCTCATGCAGCTCGTTTGTAAATGGCATGAGCACGAAAAGCGGGTGTGGAGCGTGCACTTTGCACCGACTCACCCGACGAGATTAGTTTCCGCCTCAGACGACACAAAAGGTTTCGCATCCGTGTTTCTCTCTCACACATTTCCACTGTGTGCTTGGATTTTTTGTTTTTATTTTATTTAATGCTGATGTTTTTCTATTGCAGTCAAGCTTTGGTCGATGAACCAGCGGCTGTCTGCGGGGACAATCGAGGTGCAGGCCAATGTGTGCTCTGTAAAGTTTCATCCCGAGTCACCACATTACCTCGCCTTCGGCGCCGCGGGTACGACAGCACCTCGCCATATGTTTGGCCGCCATGAGCCTTTGAAGCCTTTGCTGAGTTTAGGACTTTAGTGGCACTCACTTCCCTTTTTCTTCTGGTGTCTGCGCGCGACCAGACCATCAGATTTATTATTACGATGCCAGAACGCTGCGCGTACCGTTGTTTGTGCTGCGCGGTCATGACAAGGCGGTCTCACACATACAGTTTCTCGACTCTCAACGGCTCGTGTCAGCGTACGCACTCCTCCCTCTCTTGGGGTCATATAGGTGTTCTTCACACTTCTTTTCTCTGACTTACACGGCGATCCGCCCATCATCAGTTCGATTGACGGCACGCTGCGGCTGTGGGATGTCAACACTGCCGAGCCTGTGCTCAGCTTTTCGAGGTGCCCTATCTTTGCTTTGGCTCGTCGCGTGGGAGAGCGCACGGTCATCTCGGCTTTCGTTGTGTGCTGACCCCGGTTCTGGTTCTTGTGTGTGTGTGTGTGTGTGTGTGTGTGTGTGTGTGTGTGTGTGTGTGTTTTGCGCTGGTGCAGTCATGTAAACAAGCGACTATTTGTGGGTCTGAGCGTGCATGGTGGGGAGTGGATCATGACCGGCAGCGAAAACAACCAAGTCTACACATACCACAAGGATTTCAAGACGCCGCTCTACCAATATTCCTTTGACGATTGCCCAGCGATGGCGGCCACGGTACGCGCTGCGGCCTCCGTTCTCTCGCTCCCCCCCCCCCTCTCTCAGCCGAGTCATCTCTTTCACACCTGTCCTGCTCTCCAGAACGAAGGCGATTTTGTTAGCGCTGTGTGCTGTCACAAGACGGAGAATGTCATCTTGGCAGCCAACAGCCGCGGACTCATTCAGGCACTTCAACTCAAGTGACTTCTCATCTCTCCTCTATTCGCTCCCTCTCTTCTACTCTTTCAACCAATTTATTCTTTTTATTATTTATTATTTATTATTTAAAGTGTAAATCTTACGGCTCGCTACGTCGCAACGTCGTTGCTCCTCCTCGTGTGGTTGTACAAACGCATCCTCCGGCAGTAAATCAATTACAGCATTTCATGCTGCTTCAGCCAACGCCATCCCACCCCTCATCCCCACCGAGCATGCAACCTCACCGCGTGCACCTGTCTGGCGTGTCTCCCGCTGAGCGTTTGGGTGCCCTTGAAACAGGATGACCTCCGTCAAACTCCTGAGAACGGGGATGGTTGCCCCGTGCATCCGTCCGTCACGTTTGACATTGACAGCTGATAGGGGCCTCAAAGAATGGTAGGCATCGCGTTGCGGGGCTTGCCCGCCTTGCTATGTGCAGAGGCGGGTACTCTATCGGGTGCTGTTGGCCGGAACCTCCCTTGGCCCTTGCAGTAGGTTGAGCAAAAGGAGAGCGGTGTGCTGCATTGTTCTTCCTGTGCGGGAGCGACCCTCAGAAGAATCTTTACCATACTTACATAGTGCGCGCGACACTCCTTCGCGTCTTTGTCTTTCACCCTGACGGGGCTGCAGTTTATCCCACTCTCGCGCGACGTTCTGTGGAAGTTTGGCATTAGCCCAATCAGATGCTGTTTTCCATTGATTGTCTCATTTGGTCCAATAGGAGCCGAGCAATCCCCCCATCCCGTGGAACAGGATCGAAGGGTGATGACGTGCTCACGGACCTAGGCAGCGACGTATCTCAGTCCTTCTTCTTCGAACCTGGCAAGCCAAGAGCCATCGAGTTGTTCCACAGCCAGTTGTTTCGTCTCTACCACTGCCTGTCTCCTTGGCCTCGTTCCCTCACTTTCGAGTTGAACCCACCGATAGAGAAGAAGAGCCAAGCATAGCTGCTGCTGTAGTGGACTAACCTACAGCGAGAGAGAGAGGAGAGATAGGAACAGGAGAGCACGCAAGAAGGAAAAGCACGCGCACATTTAACCGCACTGAGCGACATCACCCACAGGTTTCGTTGAAACTAAACTCGAGTCGTTAGCGGCGTTCCGAAAGCGCACATCTTTCCACTAGAAGCGAAACATAAACGAAAAGAAGAAGCAGCGGAGGAAGAAGAGAGACCAATAACCGACGAAAGTAAGCCGCGTCACAAGTTTCTTCCGGCGCTGATGGACGAGGAGGGCGTTCTATACAAGGCCATCCTCGACGCGCTGCCGGTGGGGGTGGCTTTTGCCGTGCCCATACCGCGCAGCAGTCAACGCGATCGACCATCGAGCTCAAATCATGGACGAAATCGAGCCAAGGACTTCCGTTTCGTCTACATCAACGAGAAGATGTCCCAGCTTATTCAAGACGGCGATGCGCAGCTCAGTATGGACGGGCTTATCCTCCAGCCTGGCGACGTACTCGGTCAGTTGGCGCGCACACAGGCCAAAAAGAAGAAGAAGGAGACGATGGCGCGTACTACGACCGACGAAGCTGTCGAGAGCCTACGAGGGGACAAGACAAGCAAGAAGGGTGTCTTAACGCACCTTTTAAAGGCCCACAAGCATGCCTGGCGAACTGGCAACGAAGAGGTCACCTCGTCCTCTTCAGTCGCCACGAGAGCCAGGCGGCCGCATCATCTGGTGAAGCCGCTAAAGCTGGGCCCACAAGAAGACGCCGTTGGCGTTCTCACCGTGGTACTACGTTCGCGCCAATTTCTCGCGCTACCCCGGTCTGCTGACGCGGAGTGGCCGGCTTGTGGCTTGCAGGTCCAGTGCGCGACCAGCTGCGCAGAGCTGGATGAGGAGCAGGATACGGAGGAGCTGAAGCGCCAGCTGAAGCAAGCCAAGGAGCTGCAGCGCAGTCGAGACCGATTCGTGGCCGATATGAGCGTAAGCATGCCCTTCCCAGCTCCTGCTACGTAGGGCGGGAACGTCAATGTAACAACTCACACCCCTTTTTGTAGCACGAGATTCGAACGCCGATGAATGGGCTCATCGGAATGGTGTCTCTTTTGGCTGATGATGACGAACTCACCACGCTCCAGAGGTATGTAATGATCCCACTTCGGGCCTGTCTCGACCATCACAACAGCCAGTTCTGATTCCTTCACACCTCGCCTTTGCAGGGAATTCGTGGAAACCATGCACGCATCGGCACAGCACCTGCTTATGCTTATCAACGACGTGCTCGACTCCTCCAAGATGTACATGGCTGACGAGCCCGGATCGACCAGCCCCAAGTTGAAGATCACGAGCGCACCGATCAATCTATGCTCTGTCGTGCACGACTGCATATCTGCCTACGCCTCGCAGGCTCGCGACGTCGGGGTGGACATCATCATCCACTTTGCACCCGCCATTGTGAAGCACCCCTTCTACTTCGGCGATCCGTTGCGACTACGCCAGGTGCTCGCCAACCTCGTCTCCAACGCCGTCAAGTTCACCAAGGAAGGCTACGTGCTCGTCGATGTCGACTTTGGCCGCGTGAGGCGACGGAGCACGGCCGATTATGCCACCGAGGGCGAAGCCGAGACCGATCCCCCCCGCGAGATCGTCTTCCGAGTCATCGACACCGGCCTGGGCGTCAAGCGAGAGGACATGGACAAAATCTTTCTGCCCTACGTGCAAGAGGATAGCCAAGAGGCCGAGAGCTTCGGTGGCACCGGCCTGGGGCTCTCCATCGGTACGCCTTCGCCCCTCTTATTTTTTTAATTTTTATTTTTTTTTTTATCATTTTAACAAAAGAAAAATAGTCAGCTTACTTATTTACTTCCGATGCCACAGCTCGCCAGATCGCCACCCTCATGGGCGGAAGCCTCGAGCTGGAGTCGTCGAACAGGCGCGGACGCCGACGAAGCATCGATCCGACGTCGACCCTTCAGCGCGGCCTCTCCACGATCAGATCCTCCCTGAAGCTCACGTCGTCCGATGACAGCGTGCCCTCGTACCCGACCCATTCGCTCTACCTCTGCCCGTCGCCTCTGTACGAGCCCTTCTCGCGCATCTCCGGTTCGACTTTCACGCTCCGTCTGCCGATGAAGAAGGACACGACGTCACCATCAGCGAGCTCGCTGAGCGCTGGCTCGCCCAATGGCCTGCCCATCCTGCGTATGTCTGCCGAGTCGACGTCGCCCGTCGTTCCGATGAAGATCCTTCTCGTGGGGCTTCCTCCGGTGTTTGGCGCCACGGTCGATGACCTGCTGTCCACGTTTGGGGCCAAGTGCACGAGCGTGAGCGAAGAAGAGGCCAAGCGGCTGCTGTGTCGCCCCTCCCTTTACGGCAAAGCCAGCAAGGAGGGGCCGCGCTGGGACGTGGTGGCCGTGTTCAAGGGCCACGGCGACGGCTACATGGAACTGGCTAAGCGGGTGCGCAAGGAGGAAAAGGTACAAGCCCGGGAGAAGGTAGCGCTCTCACCCTCTTCGTCCGATTCACGCGCTTCGCAGTACTCATGTTCTGTTGTTGGATTGCGCTCGATCAATCGCAGGTCAAGTTGATGCTGCTGGCCTACACGCCGGATCAAGTCGACACCAAGAACCTTGAGGAGAACGGGTGGGATGCCTACTTTGCCCTGCCCGTTCAGCCGGTCGTGATGCTGCAGATGCTGGCGCGCCTGCGCGACGAGATCAACCGCAAGGCGGAGAAGCGAGTCTCGAGAAGGATCTTGCAGAAGAACGAGCAGGACGAGCTCGAGAGGGCGAGAAAGGAGTGGCAGCAAAAGAACAAGAAGACGGCCGACAGCGATAAGAAGGAGCGAGCAGGCATTCGGTCGGTTCTGCGTCGAAGCAAGGTCTCCTACAGCGACAACTCGGCTGAGAAACTGCCCCCCCGCGAGCGGCACGTGTTCGTCGACACCAAGGAGACAAAGCGCGGCAAGTACGAGAGCGTGAACAAAACGAAGGTCAGGTCTAAGCTCCTCACCAAGTATTCGTTCTCGTACTCGAAGCCCAAGGCCTCCGCCAACCGGAAATGGGGCGCTCTCACGGCGCTTGTGGTGGACGACAACGCCATCAACCGAAAAGTGGCGGTACTGTCCCCTCAACGCCAACCGCACCATTTCATTCACTCGAGACGACATGGTTGACTCACCATGGACACCACACAGGTTCGAATGTTGGAGAGCATCGGATTCAAGAGAACCAATATCGTTCACGCACACGATGGGCAGGAGGCGCTGGAAATGGCGAGGGAGAAGACCTTCGATCTCATCCTCATGGATTGGTACACGCCCTCACCTCTCACCTCCACTTCAACCCATTCACTTGCGCACTCAAGCACCGAATCGCTTACCCACCACTGTACGCCTTCTTGTGCGACTCTCAGCTTCATGCCCCGCATGAATGGGTGGGAAGCCTCGCAAGCGCTTCGATCAGAAGGCTTCAACAGCATCATCATCGCCACTACCGGTGTCGCGTCCGCGACGGACGTTGCTCGCTGTCTTCGTTCGGGCATGGAGGCTTGCCTTCAAAAGGTTAGTACCCCTCTTCTGCTTCGCTCCCACGGCCACTTGCTCCTTGTCACAATTGTGTTCATGACGGCTCTTCTTGGCATGTGTGCAGCCTTTGGTATTGGATGTCTTCCGCGACACTCTCAACGGCGCGCTGAATGCTCGATTTGCCACTTCGTCGTCATCGTCGTCATCGTCGTCGTCATCATCTGGCTCTTCGGCCGAGCACATCCCCTCCTCTCCCGATCCGTGCTCGCCGACTACTCTGCCCACGTCAGCATCTGCACCCTCGGCCCTCCCCGTCCCGCAAAGCCTGAAGGAGCGAAATCGCTCCCTATGACTGCACTGACCGCGAGGCTCAGGGTCTTAAAGTTCCCGTGATAGAGCATCACCCTCACTCTTGTACATCTCTTCTCACCGTGTGCACAGCGTCCTTGCCTCCGAGGCCGAGCTCGGCCCTGGGAGGCAAGGACGGGGCAACGAAATGCAATTAAAATGCATTATTTATTAGGGATTTTATTGTTTAATTTCTTAAATTAAGCCGTTCAGGTGTTGTGCACAACGATGGCGGCAACTGCCGCCGATACTGCCCTTCTGCGGATAGGGGATCTGAAAGTAGATGGTTTGCACCTCACAGGCCCTCCTTGACCTGAAGCATCCTCATCATTTATGGAGCAACTCAATCGTTTTTTCCCTTCATAATTAGCATCTTAATCCCTTGCCTCCGACTGCAGTTGTGGAGGTAAAAGGTTTCGAGCACCGCGTGTTCACGGATGGCAGCATGAGCTCTGCAAGCGGGCAAGTGGCCACCAGTACGCATGCTTGCTCCCACCTCCTACCCACCCGCGTGCCACGGCCTGCCCGAAGCTGCCACATCACACGCCGACGGTGTATGCACAGGCACGAGCTCGTCAGGCCTGCCCCTGCAGTCCTCATCTGCGCTCGGGCTCTTTTGTGCCGTGCTCTTCGAGGGAGAAGAGCAGAGGACGCCCGTCACGCTGGACTCGACATGGAACTACCCGCTCGAATTGTACCGTGACGACCTCCCTGCTGCTCTCTCTTGCCCTTGCAACTCGCCCGAGCTGCTGACGTTGCGAGTCTCTGCCCAGCGGAGTGGACGGTACCGAGCAGGACGAGGGCCTGGTCGTCGTCGTGAAGGAGCGCAGGGAAACCGGCAAGAAGGGTGTGCTGCGAGAGGACGAGCTCGGCAGGGTCGTCGTGCCTCTGGTTGACCTCGAGCTCATGCAAGCGCGCGACCACTGGTATACCCCCACTTCTCGTTCTTCTGGCCACTCCATCCTCCGCCCACCTATGAGCGTGCGCACACATGCGTGACCTCACCCGGACCCTACTACGCGTGATACAGGTACCCGTTGGTGACCAAAACCAAGGGCACAGTCGCGGCCATCCGCCTTGTGATCACCTACACCTTCTCACGCGTAGGCCCTACCATGCATCGTCAGTGCGGCCGGCGCCGATGAGCTGACGTATGCGTGTGATGTGTGCAGGTGGACGACCTGATCAATATTTTCTCCGAGCCAGTACGGCAGACCAACACGCAGCAGAAGCTGAGTCTCAGCACGCTGCAGTACAACATCATGCGTGTGATCATCGCGCTGTTTCCGCTGTTCCGGATCATCAAGCAGCTCATCGACCTGTTCAAGTGGGAACGCCCCGCGGCTTCCATGCTGGCGCTCCTCGTACGCTCCCCTCCCCAACCAACCATGTCCCTGTGCGTTGCAACGGGCCGGTGGTGGGGCATGGATGGCAGCGTGACTCACCCACGCTTCGTATGACGCAATCTCCTCCCGCCTCATGTGCGGTGGACCGCCTCAGGTGTTCGTCTTCTGCTGCCTCTTTGACCTGGTGGCGTCGCTCGCGTTCGCTCTGGGCTCGGCGCATTTCGTGCACCAGTACGTGCAGCACTACCGCCAGCGACGGTACGCGTATTAAGGGGGAGGAAGAGCTCTCCCCTCTTTCGTCGTCGTGACTGGCCTATGATTGACGGAGCACTGGGCGACGTGTCGCGTTCAACTACGTGCGCAGGTTGGAGCAGGACGTGGAGGCGGACGACGAGCTGTCCAAGGACGCCTGGAAGGACTGGAAGGCCGAGAAGCAGAAGAAGACCAACAAGGAGAAGGGCAGGGAGAAGGAGAAGAACAGGGTCAAGGAAAAGAAGGCCGGCATCTTCACCAAGATGAGGAGGGTTCAGCTCATCGCCGGCAAGATCGCCGACAGGATCGAACCCATTCGCGCGTACGCGCCCGACTATATGACGTGCCGCGTTTGCTTTCTGCCTTCTGACCAAGGATCACAATGTCTGCGTGCACGTACATTCCCCCCCCCCCCAATCATCCTGCAGACTGTGGGACTGGAAGGATCCGAAGAAGTCCAAGGCAGTCATGTACATGCTCATCTTCGCCACCGTCCTGTTCCTCTTCGTCTCCTTCTGGCTGTGCTTCCGCTACGCGCTCCTGTGCCTCGGTACACCCGCCCTCCTCCCCCCCAACGCGCTCCGCGCTCTGCGAGTGACCACCTCCTCCACATCTTTACGTGGCCGCGCAGGCGTCTACATGTTCACTCTCAACCCGCTCTACAACAAGTTCCCCCGCTTCAAGCGACGCTACCACCACTCGATCCTCGTCAAGAGGCTCAAGAACCAAATCATACCGGTACGGCCTCCTCCTCGCGTCGTGTCTGCTGCAGATGTCTTGCGTCCTCATGCCCTGTCGCGTGTGCAGCACACGCTGGCCTTTGTCCTGGTCAAGCTTCGCCTCCGCAATGCCTTGTCCACCAAGAACAAGGTAACGTTTTCCGGAGCCAAAGGGTCATGCATGCGTTCTCCACATCGCTCGCTCACGCAAACCACTACGCGTAGCACCTGCGTCTGGCCGAGTTGGTCAAGGGCTGCGTGCAAGCGGGCTACCTGGTCAAGCTCTCGTCGGTGGGCAACATATGGAAGCGGCGCTACTTTGTCCTCAAGGACACCCAACTGCTTTACTTCAACTCGTCGTCGGTACGTCGCCGCCACCATCACACCTGGTGTTGGCCCTCAAGTTGGAAGGTGACATACAAAAAAACGTGGGCCCTTGGCTCGGGTGTCGGTTTTCTGACTCGATGGGCGCCTTTACCCCTCTCGCAGCCGCAAGAGAAGCTGGTGGCGTGGATCGACCTTCGTTCGTGTGGGATCATCAACCTGGAGAACAACCTCATGAAGAACCGGCCCTACTCGTTTGACCTGTTCGACACCGGGATTCCCCGGCACTACTTGCTGGCTGCCAACGACGAGAAGGAGAAGGAGGAGTGGGTGGCCAGCTTCAGCATGGTCCTCAACCACCAGCCGCTGCTCGAGGGCGCCTCCACGTTGGTGGCCCCTCCCGGCCCGCTCACGTCGCCACGCAAGCCCGACGACGTGCCCAAGAACATCGACTTCCTGCTCGCCGGAGCGTCGGCCTCGGCCTCCTCGTCGGTGGCCGCCGCCGCCAAGCGTCAGACCGTCCGGCTCCCCTCCTCCGGGGGGACAGGTACGATGAACACCGCGGCGGTCGGTCGGCCGCGGTCGAGGTCCGACCTCGCGATCCCATTGGCCAAGGAGAACGACGGCCTGCCGTCCGATCCCGACCAGGCCAACAGGCAGGTAAGGAGGCATCTCACGCAGGGTTGGGCAATGACAGGAAAGAGACTAAGTGAGCTGGGGATTGTGTGTGTGTGTGTGTGTGTGTGTGTGTGTGTGTGTGTGTGTGTGTGTGTGTGTGTGTGGGCATCTTTGTTTGCCCACGTGCGCAGAGCAAGGTCACGCTGGGAGGCCTCATCGAAGTGGTCCACTCAGGGTGGCTCCAGAAGCGAGGCAAAAACCGCAAGGCGTGGAAGACACGCTATTTCGTGCTCACCGGGATTACCCTCTACTATTTCAAGAAGGCCAATGTACGCCTCCTCCATGCTCTCTCACCTCCCTAACCCTCCCGCGCTACTCCCGCCCTGTCATTTCGCCGTCGCGTGGGTTGCCAACTGACGCGCCGGCCGAGGGATTTCAGATGGACTCGGCGCCGGTCGGGTCGATCCAGCTCGACGGGGCCAAGATCTTCTCCATTCAGGCTCCGAAGAAGGGTCACCAGTTCTGTTTGGGCCTCTATGCCCGTACACGGTGCGTCGGACCCAGCCCCGGCTGGCAGAGAGGGGGAGGGGGGCGAATCTGCGTCGCGACCTGAACGAAGAGTCCCATCCACCGTTCTCTGTGCGCCTTCATCTCTCTGTGTCCAGTTACTATCTCCTATCGGCGAGAGACGAGCAGGAACGTGTGGCCTGGCTGGCCGCCATCAAGACCGTTTCCGGGGCGCCCATCACCTCAGTCGTACGTGCGCTGTGGACTCGCTCCCCCACACACCTGCACAAGGGCAGGCCCCATCGCTGACGAGCGGGCGACTCGCAGGACGTGAATGATGACTCGGACACGGACGACGACGTCCAGTCCGTGACGCCGGCCAGTTGGGTCTCGGCCCAGGTGCACGAGAGGACCCGCTACCCTTCGGTGTCGAGCTCGAGCATTCCTCTCTCCGCCGTCGGTATGGCGACCCTCTCCAATCTGCCTTAGTCATGGCCGGGAACGACGCTGAAGGCATCTTTCCTCTCGGGTCATTTTGTCGACAGATCGGCGAAGGAGCCAGCGAGCTCAGTCCATGGCGCCGTCCCGCAACTCGCTCCCCGTGTCCAAGAGGGCCACGATGGCGTTCGACCAGGGCGTCGCATTTCACGACGAGAAGGCATGCCTCCATCTCTCTCTCTCTCTCTCTCTCCTCTGGGCTTACGTGGGCTCAAACCGGTCGGCCTCGCACGCAGATCGTGGTGGCGGACCTGAGGGAGAATGCCAAGGAGGGCTATCTCCTGCGACAGGAGGGCAAGATGCGCAAGACGTGGCGGTCCCGCTTCGTGATCCTGGCCGGCGATGTGCTCTACATCTTTGGCTCATCTCAGGTGCTCCTCAGCACTGCGCCCTTCCCCCTCGCGCTTCGATTGCGATCGACCGCCGCGCTAACCCGGAAAAACGCCAGGCCGACGAGAAGGTGGTGGACTCGGTCCAGCTCAGCAACTGCAGCATCTACGCGGTCACGGGCGCGATCAAGGGGCGAGAGCACTGCATCGACATCTACCGGTCGCAGCCTTCCAAGCACTACCTCTTTGGCGCCGATGACGAGAAGGACAGACACGCGTGGATCGACGCGATCAAGCACGCGCGCGGCGACAAGGTCTTGGGCGAGACGCCCGAGCAGGAGCTCGTTCGCAAGGAGCGCGAGACGGCGTCGAAGCTCACCGCCACGCTGAACTGGATGCACCAGCTGGTCAAGGAGGACAAGGCGCACGAGGTCATCAAGCTCCTGCAGGATGCCGACAAGGAGACGGCCGGCGTCGAACGCGAGGACGACATCACCAGCCGCGACCTCGTCCGGGCCCGCGAGCCGCAGGCAGGCCACACCCTGCTGCACGTCGCCGCGGCGCACGGCCAGCTCCGGCTGGTCAAGGAGCTGGTGCAGGTCTATCGGGCCGACATCAACAAGCCCGACAAGCAGAGCTGGAGCCCGCTTCACACCGCGGCGCACCACTCGCAGCTCGACGTGTTCGAGTACCTCGTCGACCGGGGCGCTTCGCTCTACACCACCACCGCCAACGGCTCGTCGCCGCTCCACTACCTCGTGCGCTTCGCCTGCTCCTCGCCGCAGGGCGACACCCAGCGTACCGCCCCCCTCCCACGCCCGCCCTCGCCTTCACATGAACACCGTGAGACTGAGAGGCCATGCAGAAAAACTCCAGGGCGCGGAAGACAGGCTGCTCGCGGCCGTGCAGAAGACGATCGAACTGGGCGCCGACATCAACGCCACCAATCGCGGTGGAGACACCCCGCTCCACCTCGCAGCGTACGTCTCCACCTGCGGATCTGGTCGCCGGCGGGTTGGTCGATTGGGGGGCTGCCGCCATTGCTGATTCCCTCTGCTTCGCTCCTGGCAGTGCTCGACCCTACTTCCGTCTGATCAAGCTGCTTCTGGAGAACAAGGCCAACGTTTCTGTGCGCAACCTGTGCGTATTCTATACCCCCCCTCTCCCCTTTTGGTGGCCCGACCCACCGTGTGCGTGCAGTCACATGACTCTGGATTTGGCGCGGGGAGGGGAGCAGGCGCGGGGAATCGGCGGTGGACGTGGCGGTCAAGGAGGGACACGAGGAGATAGTCGCCCTCATGCGCGCGTACGAGCTCGTCGCCAACGATCCCACGTTCGCACACGAGCTCAACTCTCCGCCGGTACTCCTCTCCCGCTGCTGGGCAGCCATTGCTTGATCGAGCGCCCCTCCCCATCTGCGCTACCGCACAACACGTGTCGTGTCTCACCGCACGACCTCCCCACTATGCAGCCGTCACATCCAGCACGATCGCAGCAGCGGGCGATGAGCCTGAGGCAGGAGATGCAGCGAGACCAGATCGACGCGGCCCTGCAGGCTACGAGCGTGACGGTGCGAGGCGATGATGAGGCCCCGCCACGCGCAACCGATCACGCGGCCGATGTCGACGGCGACGATCGCGACAAGGCCGACACATTGGTCGGCGAGAAGGAGATCACGGGCGAGAGCGAGGAAGAGAGCGACTCGGATGACTCGGACGACACGGACGACTTTGGCCGCAGCCCACCCAACGATTCGCCCCTTCGGCCGAGCTCCGCCCCGGCCAGCGAGTGCGATGCGCCAGGGCCCACGGCTCAACCGGTCACACCGCGCGGAGCAGACGGGGAAGCCCCCAAGGTGGAGACGACGCCTGCCCAAGTGGACCCGGGAGTCCCAAAGGGAGAAGCCAGCGCCACTGCTGAGGAGGCACAGAGCGGCGCCCCCGCGCCGAATGGGGCAGCCGCCGGCGAGGCGCCGACGGAGAGCAGGTCCAGTGGACATCGGGAGCGATCGAACGGCTCTTTCCTGGTCAAGGGCGCGCGGCCCAACCCTGCCACTCGCCCGTCTCTAGTCATAGGCGGTCGAGCCAGCAGCGCCCTCGATATCCGGTCGAAGCTGCAAAACGACAGCCAACAGCGCCAGGAGGCCGTCGATGCCAACGCAACGTTGGCGGCCGTTGAGCCGAAGCCTGCTGCCCGCGCACGGACCACGAGCAAGCCGCTCCCCCCGCCGCCCTCCGCTGCTTCGCCATCGCCAAATGGAGGCGGAGACAGCAGCGAGAGCGAGGGTGCGTCGGTTGTCAGGTCCCCTCACAAGCCCCTGCCGGCGCCTCCTTCGGAGCCCAGCATCGCCGTGCCCTCTTCCGCACCTCAACTGCGGCGAGTAGACGACGAGGCCCTGCAGCTGGATTCGGCCGTGCGTGACTCCTCCTCGCTACGTGTTGCATTCCTCACGTGCAGTCCTTGTTGACATGTCTGTTCGTGTTGCCGACGTCCGTGATTGCAGTCCTCTGCCGAAACCGACCAGCCACAGGTGAATGTCCCCTCCTTGGTTTATGGAGAGTTGTCTCCTCCATCTATTGGGGCCTGCGAGAACGAAGCTCCTCTCTTACGAGTTTCGCGTCGTCGCAAGCAGATTACCCTGCGCGAGCTGAGCGCCAACAAATCGAATCTGTTTACCGGTCCGCTCAAATCTCTGAGCAGCGTACGCAAGGTGTGGAAGCGCTACCATGCCGTGCTGGCCGACTCGAGCCTCTACCTCTACGATTCCAACGCCGTACGTCGTCCTCTACATCTTCACGCACACCCGCCAAACCAAACCTAACCTCTGCATCGATGTATTAATTTGGGGGGGGGGGGCAAGCAGGGCTCGGAGCGGGCGAGCAAGTTGATGGACGTGCAGAAGTGCCAGGTGTTGGAGACGCAAGAGACCAAGAAGGAGCGATGGTGCTTCGAACTCTACAGCGCCGATACCAAGGAGCACTGGCTCTTGGCCACCGAGACTGAGCCCGAAAAGAAGCAGGTAGGCGCGTGTATTAGCAGCTTTCATCGTGAGCTGTCCCTTCTGACGACCTTTTGTGGGGTGGGGCGCAGTGGATGGACGCTCTGCGCAGGGTCCACGCCAGACCACCAAGCAAGACAGCGGCGTAGGCGAGTCTGCGTTGCCAAATAATGAGATCAGTTTTCGTAAATAAACACGTGTTCCTGCAGTTTGTCTACAAGATAGAATACTAGTTGCAATGCAACAGAGAATGTCGGCGACAGAATCTGGCAGTGTGGGCGCAGCCGATTGCAACAAATTGGTCAGCCCCCAACTACGTAGTCTCTCAAATGGAGGGTCGCCAAGTGGAGCGGCTCGCCGCCAGCAAGTGTCGGCTGGTGGCGTCCACCTGCGTATGTACGGGATACTTCAAGCTTCTTGCCTTCGTCGGTGTGTGACTACCCCCCACAATACGAGATCCCACCTCGCCAATGAGAGATGGGCTGAAATGGCGGGAAACTATTCCAGTTTTCGCCAACTTTTTCCCCAAAGCGGCCCACTCAACATTCAGTCCCCGCAGCACACGAATGAAGCCTCACGGAGAGCTCGAAGGCCATAATCAACTACAACTCACTCAGAGAATAGATCTTCTACCACTTCGATTTTAATCTATTCTCAATTCTCGAAAACTCAATCTCAGCGCCTCCAATACAATGCAAACAAGCCCGACCGACACGTACGTCACCCAACTTGATGCGAGCAAGGGCAAGGAAAGAGAGGTGCCCATCGAAGGCCCCGCCACAGCCTGCCCGGATCTTTACGGCAGCCGTTGCGGCAACGTAGAGCACAAGCACGGCCACCCTCTTCCGAGCCGGCAGAGCACGCTGACCCAAAGCGGAGGGAAACATAAGCCGAAGGGCAAGAAGGCAAAGAAGGCAGCCAAGAGGGAACACAAATCGGCAAAGCTAGAGCTCAAAACCGACAAGCTCAAGGGCCTTCTACTCCAGCGTCAGATGACCATCATCGCCTTTGTCAATTCGCGTTCGGGAGCGCAGCTGGGCGAGATGGTGATGCCTCACCTGGCCGCCATCTTGGGCGAGGATCACGTCTTTGACATCATCTCCAACGGTATTAAGCCAGGGTACGCAGCTGCAACCTCTCCTCTTCTCTTCCCTCCCAAATGTGCCCCCAAACGCTCACCAGGACCTCCGCGCACTCCAGGCTGGAGCAGTTCAAGGACGCTCCCAACCTGCGCGTGCTGGTCGGTGGCGGAGACGGCACCTACCACTACGTCATCCAGGCCATGATCGAGGCTGGAATCTGTCCTCTGCCTCCGGTACGCACTCACCCCTCCACGCGTCGTAGCGTGGCGCGCGCAGTTGGTTAGCGCTAACGAACACATATGTGGGCCACAGGTGGGCACCATCCCGCTGGGCACGGGCAACGACTTGGCGAGGCAGTTTGGTTGGGGCGGCTCGGTGTATCCCAAACGCACGAAGGTCCTCAAGCTCATCTACAAGTTCGCCACGTCCGCTTGCCTTACTCCTCTTGACATGTACCGCCTCCTCGCCTCCACCCAACCCGCAACCACCTGTTCACCGGTGCTGTGCTCGAGCGTACTCACTCTCCTGCCTGTCGGGTGATCGGTGCAGTTGGATGGTGAAGATCACGCCCAAGGATCCGGAGACGCTGGAACCTTTGGAGCACGAGTCGACATCGCAGATCATGTTCAACTACTTCAATGCCGGATTCGAAGCCGGCGTGTCCTACCGCTTCGACCGATTCCGGAAGAGGCATCAGAAGCTCTTCAAGGCCAGGAAGGTGAACCAGATCGGGTACGCGCGTTGCACCCATGGCTACACGTCGGGTCGCCCTTCCCACCGCGACTTACAGATGGTTGGTTGGTCGGTTGGTTGGATCGGGTTGTTGTGTGCAGCTATGGCTTCAGCGCGCTGTCTTCGACCATGCGCGGAGGCAACCAGTCGCTGAACAACTTGGTCGAGGTCTATGTCAACGGCAGCAAGCTCGACACCCCCGAGGACCTCAAGACGCTCGTGGTGCTCAACTTCAAGAACTACCAAGCGGGCCTGGACATCTGGGGCAAGCCCAAGCGGCCGGGCGTGTCGGCCGAGCCGGCCATCGACGACCAGATCGCGGAGGTGGTGGGCCTCGGCGGCATCCGACACGAGTTCAAGGTTCGAACGCACATCCGCAAGGGCTACCACCTGGCCCAGGGTTCGACCATCAAGATCAACGTCTTCACCGACATCGCCATCAACTACGACGGCGAGCCCTTCATCCAGCGCGGCCCATGTGAGGTAAGTGCACCAACGACGCCATATGGCCACCTTACCAAATCACTCGGTGAGCTCACACGATCCGTCTTCTGTCGCAGATTCACCTGGAGCCGTGGTGCATGGCCTACATCCTGACCAACCCCAAGGTAGACCTCGACCTCAACATCTCCTCTTCCTCTGCCGGCGTTCCCACGCGACCGCATAGCGCCCGCAGCGCCTCTGCTGCCGAGGAGGTCTACCGCTAGACCACGCGGCCCAGCTGCCCCAGTGTACAGAAGCGAGGGAGAGAGAGAGATGTAAATACATGTTGGGTCGATTGTTCCTAGATGGCGTCCCGGTTCGATAGAGGTGTTCCCCTTCGGCTCTTCCTCTTTTCTTTCTCCTTCTCCTTTTCGTGGCTCTTTTTGGTTGTCGTGGGGGTCTTCTCCTTTTTGCTCTTCAGACTGACGTTCTTCTCCTTGGTCTTCATCGTCTTCTTGCTGCTGGACTCCGAAGAGCCCGCACGCGGTGCTGGGGCGTCCAGTACCGCTGTGGGGGAGAGCACGTCGTAGACGTTGTCCCGCTCGCCCTCCTTGCTCTCAATCAGCAGCTGTCGGTACTTGGAGTCCATCAGAGGCACGACCAAGCCCAGGATGGGCTTGTAGGCCTTGACGAGCTTCTTCAGGGAGGGGAAGACCAGTTCTTCCTTCAGCCAGTAACCCTTGCCCGGAACATGACTGATGCGGAAGCTCTGAATGTTGTCCTTGGAGGCGAGCGTCGTGATGGTGAAGTAGCCCTGCTGGCCACTGAACCGAATGACATACGAGCCCACAGCCTTGCCCGCCAGTAGGATGCCCATCTGCTCCGACGAGGCATCCCCGTAGAAGCCCCTGTTTCCTCGCCTAGCATCAGCTGTCTGCACAGTCAACGAGCAGTTGGGGAGCAGGTTACTTGATCCTGATGGTACTGAACACGTTACGTAGCAGCTTCTCGCTTTTGGCAAAAGGTCCAAACCAATCTAAGACCGCGCTGAACCTCTCTAGCGTCACCCTGTGCGAATGGTCTGCGCGCATAGAGCAGGGAGTTGGAATCTAAAAACGAAACCAGCTTGGAGGTCCCGAGATGGTATGTACCGGGAACGAGAACCATGTGGAGGGCCTTCCATTTGATATCCTTCTCCCAGTCCGTCTTGATCCCGCACCACAGCGCCAGTGCACGTGCAAACATGGGCCACTCCACAGCCAACAACAGCTCGTTCTGTGTGATGAGGGTCATCCATCAGTCGTTACGCTAGGTCAACAACCAATTAATTGCGAGTGGCGTGTGTGTTACTTGATGCGTGAACGACTCCCTCCAAAATTCACGGCCCAACGCATTTGCATCGGAGATGGCGTTGTCCAACACCACTGCGTTCGTGAAAGGGATAAGACTTCAATCACAACGCAACTTCATAAGTGTACACAGGGGAGGAGCACCGTCATCGAGGATTCGCGAATCGATGATCTCCTGGAAGGTGGGCCGGTCTTTGGGGTCCCCCGCCCAACACCGCTGGATGAGCTGAGCCAACTTCGGGGGGCAGTCTTCGGGGATCTGCGCCAGCTCCCGGCTCAGCTCGTTTCTTCCCGTATGTAAGCATAGAGCATGAGCTAGGAGAGACGCACCTGTGGTCGCTTGCCCTCCTCCACCACGTGGCAGTAGAGCTGGGCAAGCCCGAGAGCATCGCTGCGGAACCTCTCGTCCGAGTAGGGCACCTTCATCGCCACCAGCTCCCACAGTATGATGCCAAACCTGAATTAGGATTGGTAGGATCGCCCATTCACGTTGAGTACGCAGTGACGTGCGCTTGACCATGCTGGTCCAGCAATGGAAGAAGCGTACGCGTAGACATCAGACTTTGAGTCGGGCGGCTGCTCGTCGAGCACTTCAGGCGACATGTAGAAGGGCGTTCCTCCCACTCTCTGGGTGTCCTTGAGCCCATACACCTTCGACATCCCGAAATCTGCGTATAAGGTGTTGCCCCGTGAATGAGAGCAGTCACGCTGCTTGGGGGTGAGACGCGCGTGGTTTACCGGCGACCTTGGTCACGAAGCTGGCGTTCACCAGAAGGTTCGCTGTTTTGAGATCCAGATGCCTGCGCGTTGGCAGTCGGGTCAGACAGGGGGCAGAGTAACAGTACGACTGGATGAAAGGGACAGCGGGTACAGAATGGGCTGCGGCTTGTTGAGGTGGAGGTAGTTCATGCCGAGGGCGCAGTCCTTGGCGGCGCTCATCCTCTGCTTGAAGGTCGGTTTGGTCTTGGCGCGGTGGACCAGGTCGAAGAGTGATCCGTTTTCCATGAGCTCAGTCACCAGGAGCAGCTCGCCCTTCTTCTGATCGATGCACACGCCCATCAACAGCAACACGTTCGGGTGCAGCAGCTTGCTGAATGTCGCGTGCAAATAAAGCATAAGGTGAATGACCGAATGACTATCCGGTCGACTCCATTGACAAGCTTTTTACATACCTCATCACCGCGCATTCGTTTCTGAAGTCGTTGAGCGCCTCGGCCGCGCGCTGGCCGAGTTCGCCGCCGCGATCCCACACGATGGGCATTGTCTTGACGGCGACTGGCTTGCCACGCAGCACTCCCTGTCCGCCTGCGGTCATACCGGGCCAAGTCCACAAACCGAAAGAAGCCTAGGGTAATAGGAGTACTTTGGTAACTGTGCCAAAGGCACCTTTGCCCAGCGTGACGCTACCTAGATCAATCTCAGACCTCGTCAACTCCCTGGGAGCGGAAATCACGATGAGCACTCCCTGAACTCTGTCCATGGAGTAGCGTACCAGGTCAAAATGTCGTGTGCTAGGCCAGGCTCTGCTCCACCGGCCTCTCCTCGTGAGAGTGTGGACCTGATAAACTCGTTGGAGGCCGGGCCACCCCTTTTCGTGCGGGCGGGAGCCAGCGTCAGTGACCACAGGAGCACGTAAGCGGCACCGAGAGAACAAGGGAAGGGCTTGCCTCTCGCTCAACGGGCTGACGTAGAGGGAGTTGGGAGTGACGACAGAGCAGCGGGGGGTGGATGCGGTGAAGGGAAAGGCGTTGGTCTTGCCAGCCTTGCGCGCGGCCACCAACATTTGGTTGCGGCGTTCTTCGAGAGCGGCCTCGACATAGAGCTGACAGAGGCGAACCCACTCCAAACCCAAGCGCTCATCCTCGGCGTCCAGCGAGATCAGCTCGTCGGTTGTGCGGCGCTCGAACCCGTTGGCAATGGCCTGTGCGAATCTTGCCCTTAAGCTGGCGTCCACCTGCTTCTGCTGCAAACTGATGTTGCGCAGTTGATTCAAGTAGTCCTCCATCTCCGCTGACACAAACTGGCTTCGCAGGGTGGGAGCCTCCATGGCGCACCTTCCCTGACCTTTGGAGGTTACCTTCCTGTCGTCTCTACTTCTACCTCTGCGAGAGACAGGTCACAGGAAACAAAACGTTTGGAGCCAGCGTTAAGGTGTCGCTCTAAATTAGGCAAAAGGTGATCCATCTGAAGGGTGGTTTGCGTCTAGTGGAGCGAAACCAAGCGGCCCTTCTTGACGACGTGTTCGAGCGGCGGATCCACCATTTGGTAGATGAGGTGCTCCCAACGCGGCGCGTTGACGATGAGCAGATCGCCCACCTTCCCCACCTCCAACGAGCCATGCGTAGCGCTTTTGTTCAGCGAGCCTGTGCGCAGCACTTGCTTTGTCAGGAAAGAGAAGAAAGACGGTGCGTGGGGCATGGGAGGGGTTCGACCGGCAGCGTTAATAGTGGCGGCCACGAGGGCCTCCTTCATGGTCATCCGCATGTTGACACACGCCATGTTCATGACCATCGGCATCGACATGCAGTGCGCGTTCGGGTTGAAATCACTGCCGAGCGCCACAGGCACGCCTGTAAAAACGAAACACATACACATGAGGTGTGCGGAGACAGGCTCAACACTAAGAGAGAGAAGGTGGGGAGGCGGGTTACCGGCTTCAATCATCTTGCGAGCGGGCGGATGCTCCAAGCGAAGGATGTACGCGGTGGTGGGCAGGAGGACCGCGAACGTGGGAACCTTGGCCATGGCCGCGATGCCTTCGTCGCTCACCTGCCACACCGCCCGATAAGCAATGCGAGCTCATGAGACGCTGAAAAATACACACACACACACACACACACACACACACACACACACACACACACACAGAGAGAGAGAGAGAGAGAGCGTGCGTGCGTGCGTGCGTGCGTGCGTGCGTGCGTGCGTGCGTCACAAGAGGGCGTACTCGCTCAAGGTGGCTGATGCTGAGCGCGCCGAGCTCGCCGCCTAGCTCTCCGGCGTTCATATAGTTTATTTCGTCACCATGGAAGTTGAGCAGGAGACCGGCCTCCTTACCCGCCTCCAGAATGCGCCTGTGGCAGAAAGGGAGGCGTCAGTGCGAGATAGATAGGTATCACCGCTGGGCGACAGTGGAGGAGAGCGAGGGAGCGTGGACAACCTCGTCTGAGCCTGATCGAAGACGCCCTTCTCAAGAAATACGTCGATGAGATCGGGCGAAATCTCCTCCTTCGCCACCAGTTCCTGCAGGTGGGGTCGAGTCCTTGAGCACACACCACACACCACACACCACACAGCACACAGCACACAGCACACAGCACACAGCACACAGCACACAGCACACCTTGAGGGCGGGAATCTGATTCTTGAGGATGTCCTCGGTCGCCTCGTCGGCGGTCATTCCCTTGGGAACTGAGTGGGCGCCCAGGTAGTTGGCCACGATCTCTATCGGCGTTCGTGACTTGGCTTGATGGAGCACCTGGGGTGACCAGTTCAACACATTGATCCCAAATAACGGAGAGACGCGGGGACAGCGAACCTTGAGCATCTTCATCTCCGTCTCCGTCTCTAGGCCGTAGCCGCTCTTGCACTCCACGAGAGTAGTGCCCAGGCGAAGCATGCGGTTCAGCCTCTGCAGGCACGAACCTGCACAGGAGCAAAGGGAGGTCAGCCGACTGGCTACTGCGTTAAGAAGGGCGGAGACGCTACCCAGCAGCTCCTCCTCAGTGGCCGTGCGGGTGTGCCCAACAGTGAAGCCAATACCTCCGCCAGCCTGTTGGTATGATCCAAAGAAGGCAGTCAGAGACCGCACCACGGGGTCAAGCTAGGCGCGCACTACCTTGTGGATGTCCATGTAGGTGGCGCCTGCCAGCTTCATCGCAAACTCGTGTACTCGGTCACCCGCCCACACTGGATGCGTGTGGCCATCTACCAGCCCTGTACAATCATAGGATGAGAGAAGCGCTGCGCGACTGATAGCTCGATGAGGCCTACAGTACCAGGTAGCACCACCTTGCCGGTGGCGTCGATGTCCACTTCAAAGGTGGCCGAGCAGAAGGCCTTGCTCAGCTCCTCGTCGGTGCCCACCGCTACAATGTTGCCATTGTGGTCCACAATAATAGTGCCATTCTCGATCACTTCGACCTAATCGCAGCCATAATCATAAGATTGCCAAGGCCTATATTAACTTTAAAATATTTAGTACCTCGTCTTGATCCTTGCCTGCCTTGAAGCGTTGACCTCCCGAGCAGACCGTCACCAGCTGTGCGGCGTTTCTCACCCTCAAGCGGTATGCCATCGTGACTCCAGAAGATAAAATAATAATATTAAAAGACAAACAAAAAGAAAATAGCCCTTAAAACAGCTCGATCCCTCACCATCACATCTCACTGGCCAACAGTGTAAACTTGAGAGCTTCTCTCAAGTTCTGGTGTGCCTGCCCCTGCTTCTCCAACACGGGGGCAGCCTACTCGACCAAGTACAAGTCTGCTCCCTCATTGGGCGCAGCAAGAAGAACCCGATAAACCACAATAAATCCTGCAACAACTGGGTACAAAGAGATCGCTCCGCCACAAGAGAAGTTGAGAGATGTGCTTTCCTGTTTTCTTGGGGTGCGGTGACCGTCCGCAGTCCATCACCAGGAGAGTACAAGAGCAGACATGGGACGACTACGGCTCGCATGTGCTATATAGTGCACGTATGAGTGACTGATTGGCCCAACAGTTCGCCATTACAAACCACACGAATTGACAACGATATGAAAACCTAGCCTCGTGCGCCACTTGCCTAGTCTCCTCACTGTGTGAAGAGCAGAGAAAACATGGGTGACGAGGTTTGTTCCAGTTTTGCTGTGCAGCTTGTCTATTTCCTTCCCTTCTTGTTCTTGCCGGTGTTACTCTTCTTGGCGTTGGGGTTGCCGCCGGACTTGGCGCTGTTTGGCTCCTTGGCGGGCTTGGGTTGAAGGTGGCGCGGCACCACCTTTCGTGGGTTGCTGGCTTCTCTCTCGTTATTTACAGCCGCCACCTTGTTCTTAAGGTGCTCCTTGATGATGGCTGCACGTCCACTTGTACGTCAGCACAAAGAGGCTAGCGCTATTTGGTCAGTCCACGAACACAGACGCACCCAATGGATCGTTCTGGAAGGCAGGATGAGCCAGCACGTTCTTGAACTGCTCCAGCTCGGTCACACTGTTTCAAGAGGGCAAGCAAAAGGTGAGGTGGGGTGAAGATAGCACAAGGTGGCTGGGCTCGGCAACGTACGCCAGCTTCTGCTTCATCTTGTTATCCATCTTCTTGTTCTTGGTTTGCGCTTGCATGGCCTGCTCCTTCTCCATAAGGGAGTCGAGAAGCTCGGACAGAGAGGACATGCCCAGCGTGCCCACCTGCGCCTTCTGCTTCGTCTCCACTTCCTTCTTCTTTGTCAAGTCAGCCGCGGCTTGCAGCTCTGGGTCCAGGTCAAGCGAACAAGATTAATCACAACGGCACGTCATCACATCGGAAATTTGTTGGAATTAAATCTTGTTCAGGGAGGGTCGGTACTCTGCACAAGCTTCTCATGCTTCTCCTTCCTTTTTTCTACCTTCTTCTTCTTGATGCTGCCTGTGGGTCCAGCGGAGGACAGGCCAACCGCCTTGGGCTTAAATTCTGCCACCTTCTTCGGCTTTGTGATTTTACCCTACACGAGCATGGGTGAGATGAATTTGTGACGGCGATGTTCTTGAAAGTGAGTACCATGGTGCCGAGGCTGAATGTAGTCCCGAGTGGAAAAATAAAAACGCTGCCCGGATGTAGTCAAAGAGAAAACAGGTTTTTTATCTTTCTTTGTTTGTTTCATTTAAAAATGATAAATGAAAAAAAAAAGTCGCGCTAGCCGGGAGTGGAACGCGTTACGGACGAGCCCAGCGAGCTTGTGCTACATTTTCACCGCCCACCAAGCGGATCTGCACTGGTGGCATTCGGTGGCAGAGCATTTGCGGCCGTGGGAGGCGCGTTGGAAAACTCTGTCCGGTGGTGAATTTCGGACGCCTTTCAGGTACCGAAACAAGGGGCGTGCCCAATAGTTCGTTCAGGAAAGGCCCTTTTTTGAATCTTAAAGCCAACCACGAGCCCGAGAGTACACGAAGCAGGCACAGGTCGGGCTTGTTGGACGGCGCCCATGGAGCCTGAGCGATCTTATATATCAAAAGCTGTGCTCAAGGTGGTGGTGATTGGCGACTCGGGGTGCGCAATTCCCATCAAGGCTTCAATTCAGGCCACAACAGATATTTGTTGCCCCGAAACTTATGGCACCAATCCCTTCTTTGCGACGGCAGGGTGGGCAAGACCTCGCTCATGCACCAGTATGTGAATAAGCAGTTTGCCTACTCATACAAAGCCACCATTGGTACTCGGCCCTCCCGCGCCTTTTCCTGCAGCAGCTTCATCTTCTGCTCCTCGGCAATTCCCGCCCAGTCTTTGCCTATGCTTTCTTCCTCACCTTCTCTTCGCGGGTCCTTGGTGGTGCTCTGCCCCGACACTTCAAGGTGCTGATTTCCTGATGAAGGACGTGGTCGTGGACGAGCAAGTGGTGACGTTGCAGATATGGGATACGGGTGCAAATGCGCCACCCTGATTCTTCCCTCTTTTGCGCTCCTCCTAGAAGCTCATCTATTGGTTCTGCCGCTCGGGTGCTTGGCATACAGCGGGGCAAGAGCGCTTCTTCTCTTTGGGCGCAGGGTTCTATCGCGGGGTGGACGGTTGCGTGCTCGTCTACGACGTGACCAACCCAAAGTCGTTCGAAAACCTCACCAACTGGCGAAAAGAACTGCTCCATAAGATTGGTGGGCCCAAGCTTGACAAGCTTCCGCCGTTTGTAGTCATAGGTGCGCTGTGGATGTGTCCTCGTTCGTGCTTGTTGAGTGGAGCTTAACGACGATCGCATGGTACAGGTAACAAAATTGATTTGGCCGAGCAGCGTCTTGTGCCAGAGGCGATGGCCATCGCCTGGTGCCAGGCCCACGGCAGCGTCACGCACTACGAGGGTAAGCCAATTCCTTCCTCCACGACGCCTCCATAACTAATCTGTGCAGGGAGTGCCAAGGACGCTATCAACGTGGAGCAGGCCTTCAAGGCGCTCATCAAAGAAGCACTTGCCAACAGCCAGTTCGAGAACAAGTACGCATTTCCACCACTCCCTTGCCTTACTTCTTCATGTGCATGGCTGACTCTGATCGCCCAGGTTGTTTGATGATACGATCCGTCTGTCAGTGCCATCACCAGACGAGTCGAAGAAGGCATGCTCATGCTAGTGCGCACTGTACCCACCCACCACCGGTTTGAACAGAGGGAACGAACCACACGGTGGCGGTTGCATTGTGAATATCTTTGTTTTCCCCTCTCTCCACATTTTGAGAAGCATCACACAGGCATAGCCCCCAATGTACTTCTTTCACCCCCCCCCCCCCACAAGGTGTGTTGCCCAGGCCCTGTTCTTCGTGCTTGTGCCTTCGGAATTCCAGCGAGGCAAGGAACAAAAAGAGTTGGCTTTGCTCTTCTATTCACATCACTTCCTGCCCCATACCTCAGGGCAAGCTTGTACCTCTATACACCATCCTCAGTAGAAAACATTGGCACATCCATGAGAGACAACCCAAGCTGAGATGGCTGGGTGTGTTCAAGGCCATGCCTAAGCCATAACTTACAAGGATGGTGCCTGTGGTGGCTGCAGAAACCCTCTAAGTAGAGGGGTCTGGTCTCAGCAAACCAAGTCTCCACAGCACTGAAACAAGTGGCTAGGGCATCCACTCTTGCAAGGCTGGTGCACAATTTGTAAGAGCTAAAGCAGTATGAAGAGAGTGTTCAGAAAAAAGTAACAATGACTCTTACAAAAAAAAACATACTGAAATGAAATTTTTGAAGGTTATGAAGAGATCAAGTTCCAACAATTTAAACACAGTTCATGATGACCAATGCAACATATCGTTTTTGTATGTGCTCCTATAGCTCCTATATTAGAATAGATAAATGATAAGGTATATGGAAAAAACAATTACCTGATGAAGTAATAAATGTTGTAATTCTTAAGGAGTGGGGATGAACTGGCCATGTTCCACAGACATGAGCTTCATGCAAATGGGGCAAAACTCTGGATTTTTCAAGTTGCATGTTAAACAACCTAGAAAGATTTTAAATATTTGTAGAAGCTAATTTACAAACAAAATAGGTTGAAACATAACTTGCCCATGTAATAGCTTTTGCTGATCAGGTCTTAATGTAGTGGCTGCTTTGAAATACTGCTCATAAAAAGAAGAATCATCTTCATATTTAAGGGGGCAGTCTGGTCAGAATATAAAAAAATCAAGCACCAGGGCCACCACATTGCATCAAAAAATCTCTGGCATCCAGCCAGCCCAAAGTGGGAGTGACTGGTATATGCGCAATGTGTTTGGGCCGTGACTTCTGCGTTGCTCCTGAACAGACAGATCTATTTTTTTCTGTGCCATCTTCAACACACAGTTGTGCTACACTGAAAGATGTGTTTGTGCCCTTCATGATGCGCACTCCCTTGCTCCTTTTAGGTACTTTCTCTTTGCTTGTACTGGTTTATTGCTGACATCAAACCAAAACACAGGCTATTTCATAATTTAGGCATATATGAGTATCAGATGACATGGCACCACTTGAGCTCATGCTGAGCTTATGCACAGCCACCAGGATTGCCACAAGTGGCGCCCAGCGGCCACAACCATGAGGATGACATCAAAGAGGAGGCAGGCTTGGCAAGTGTGGTAAAGAGTTCAGCCACAAAACTTCAACCAGCACCCTGTGCCTCCATTTCAATGCTGAACATCCTGTTGGGGTTAGGGTGGTTGAACCAATGCATCTATTGTTGTTTGTGATGAAAAAGGTGTGGTGGTGAAAAAGTGACATCTGTGGATGTACAGAATATGCATGGGTTCCTTGGGTCATGTACATGCATTTTTGGGTTTGTAAAAAAAGTGACATTGTTACTTTTTCTGAACACTCTGTTTTATGTGCTACAACATTCAGCACACTGCTGCTTGAGCAAGGCATATCATAGCAGCATGGTAACCTCCAGAGTCCAGCTTTTGCCTTGTCACATCATTATCAAGGTATTGTTCTCCACCATGTTAACTTTCACCTACTGCCTTTTGCAGATTGACACAGCTGTGGTGACATCCGTTTTCACAGAGACTAGCAGATGACAGGATTCGATCTCGCCTTTTCGCTTCCTCAGCAAAGGTGTGTGCGTCATAGCCCGAATTCTTGGGCAAGCTTGCTTGCCTGGGCGAAAGAGAGAAGCGAACTGCAGCGGAAACCACAACAAGAGCTTGCTTGCACCACCCCACCAGCTGATTACCACGAAGGGAGGGAAGAAGTACTAGGAGTGTGCCTCTAATTGAGTACACATGGAGCTGCCCACCTCGCCAGTTCGCGCAAGGGTGGTGATTGAGGCGCCCTCTACCCCCAGCAGCAATGGCAGCGCTCCTTCGCAAACCTCACATCCTCTAGTGGATTACCTCTTGAGTTTGGAAGAGGGAGGATCGCTCACACCCCAAGTGCTCAACCTCCTGTTCGCTGCGGTAAGTGATGACCAGCCCGCGCAAGTGCACGATCTTTGGTTGGGGATACGTGATAAGTTCCTTTCTAAACAATTTACGCTTTAATCTGGGACCGCCTGGCCTCTGCATTACGAATAATTGATTTAATTCTGATGGCCATTAATTCTCCTTGATTAATCTCCCGCTGTTGGCTGTGCACGTCAGCTGTTGGGCGGGCCACCGAGCCGTGAGGTGGGTGCAGCGCTGGCTGAGCGTATCGTGCAGATCAAGCGGCCCAACACGCTGCCTGTGCTGCTGGCGGCCATCTGTCACTTCCCTGAACATGAGCGTAAAGACAGGACCAAGACGCAGGAGCAGCGAGACAAACTCAACAATGTCTACATGGATGGCCTTACCCTCCTCGACAAGCTAGCTGCCAAATCGTTCAGCAACCTGGCCCTGTGCGTGGCCACTCAGGAGTCATCCCACCGCTGGCGTTTGCCCTGCGCGCTCCTCGATTGCCTGCCACAAGTCCAGAACCAGCAGTTTTTGGGTATGCTCTCTTTTCTTTCGTCTTCTGTGCGTGGTCATATCGCTTGCGTTGAGCTCACGCTACGCTGGGTTCACGACCACTCAGTGAATGCGCTGCGCTTGGTGCAAACGTTGGGCAACTACAGCGTCTACGTGCGAGACATCAAGCAACTCATGCTTGCCCTGAAGAAGGAAATTGACAAAGGAGTGGTACGTACGCGAGGCAAGGTTGCTCTGAAGCAAGCACCCCAAGCTGACAGAAGCCCTTGCTATCGTAGTCTCCGAGAAGCGTCTACTACCTCAAGACGTTGAAGGACATGACCCACCGGACCGGACCCGACGACTTCTTTCACTTTGATGGCCAACAGTCGGTAAGGACCCAGCCGACGTGCTGCAGCGCGATCCATCAGTGTCTCCTTCCGAGGAATCGCCACAGCACTGCTCACCCTATATGCACATGTGGCTCTGCGATCGCAGGGCATGAAGGTGCCTCCTCTCGAGAGCTGGCCTGGCAACGGTTACACGTACTGCTGCTGGTTCCGAGTCGAGGATTTTCACGACCCCAAGCTGCGCACCTCTGACCACTCCTACGAGCCCCGATTGCTGAGGTTTATAGCTGCGCCACCACCTTTCCCGATTGCCACACGTGACCGCTGACCCTGACGGATGCGGTCACGCAGTGTTCTGTCGGACACCGGGAGTGGCGTGGAAGTGTACTTTGTCGCCAACGACCTCTTCATGGTCACGCATCACGCGGGCCAACAATCGGCGATGCCCATACCTTTCAACCATTCGTTCCGTGTCAAGGTGCGTCTTTTTATCGATTTCTTTCTCTTGTTCGCAAGTGTGTAATAGTTGTCGCCAACTGGTGTTCAGGCGTGGTACTTCATCGCCGTCCGGCACGTCCAGCACAGATGGTCGCCCAGCGAGGTTCAGCTCTTCGTCAATGGGAAAATGGTACTAGTTGCTATGCTCCATTTGGTTGCATCGCATGTGAATCAATGCCTGCCTCACTGGCGAGAAACAGGTGAATAACTCCGTCTGTAAATACCCGAGCGTGGAGGGGAGGGCCTATGCTTGGATCGGCACCAATATGAAGATACGCACGCCGTATCTGCACCTCCCTCGCGCCTCCTGCTTCTACGGCCAAATGGGCTGCATCTTCGTCTTCAAGGAAGCGCTTAGGGACGAGGTAACAGCTCTCGGTCGATGAAATGAAACTGCCTTATGTGTTTTCTGGGCTAATCGGCTCTGTGCTCCCCCAGGACATCAACACTATAAACGAGTTGGGACCGAACTACGTCATCGGGAGGGATCAAAAGTTTGATGAAGAGAGGTAAGTGAGATCATGTTTAGTCTTAGTGTGGAATCCATTGCCAAACCTCTGAAATGTCCGGTGTGCGTACTCTCCCACAAGGGGTCTGAGCAAATCGAAGCTGCTGTTCGCGTTTCAGCCCAAGGCCACGCGAGAGGACCTATGCGTCGACATTTCCGCCGCGCTGACGCCTTCCGCCGCAACATGGCGGGGTGGAATAGCAGCGTCAACCTCTACATCAGTCCCCAAAGGGTACTTGTTAATTTGATCTGCTAACCACCAGATCATGTTTGTTGCTCAACATCACTTTTTCCGTCCCCACAGCTACCACGCTACGTTGCTTCCAGGCAGCACTCGATACCTCACAACGCATGCCATAGATGCCTTCCATTGCTCTGGTGGACTGGTATGTGCATAGGACCTCGATAACTGTGATTTATTTATTTTTTTACATAAAAAGTGCATGTTCGCTCACGCATCTCATGCGTCTGTCTTCTCAGCTCATGGTGCTTCCACTGCTGGAGAAGGTCCTCGGACAGACAACGCGCACATCAAGCCCCGAAGCTCAGCACAACGTTTCCTACTTGATTTCAGATCTGTTGTTGCTTTTGAGTGGTATGCCAGCAGCATCCTCCTGCGTTGGCTTTCAAGCTGCAACTCACATGTATTGCATCGTTGCTCTCTCTAGAGCTGCTCGTCCGCAGTGGACCCACCGAGCAGCGGGAATGGATAGCCAAAGGCGGCTTCCAGGTCTTGGCTTTCCTCCTGCAGCGTGCACCTGTACAGCTGCTCGATGAAACTGTGCTTCAGGCGCTCAACGCCCTGGTCCTTTCCATTCCGCCATCGCGTCCAGGTAACCACACGTACACCGCATTTTCCTGCTGCCGGAGAGCTAACATTTTTGCTGTCGCCGGCGGGTCAGACCTGCTGCGGTTGGCGTACGAGTACCTTTTCCTCAATTTTGACTTGTGGACCCGGTGCGGCCACTCCCAACAGAAGAGCCTGATGGCGCTGATCATTCAACACGCCAAGAAAAATCCCAAGGTAACTCTTGCTGAGTCAGTGTATTCCAATTGCCACAGAGAGGTGGTTGGTGGTTGCTCATGCACATGACGACACGCATGCGGACATCCATATGCAGAGGGTATCGAAGCTTTTCCCTTGGCAGGCCATCTTGGATGTCTTGCGTCAGTACTACCCCCTGCCGAGCGTGGATGCCTCAAATCCAAGTTCCAAGGCCGCTCACGAGGAAGCCACGGAGTTGCGATCCTACTTAATCGAAGTGATGCGGCTCACGATCGTCAAGGGCGTTCCGCAAGGACACATGGAAGCGCTCATCAAGTTCCTCAATGATCGTGTTGAATCGCCACAGCTGCAAGGTACCATACTTTCCATCCACCAAGGCAGCGCTGATCGCTTATTTCTCTCTGTTTTTGCTCGTGCCTGTACTTGCCAGACATCTTGGGCTTTCTCGCCTACACCATCGCACAGACGATCGGCGCATCTCAACAGCTGTACCAGAACCTGCATCGGGTACGGGCACTATCATGATGTAGCAGATATTGCAGATGGTTGTTGACATGACATCTAGATGTTCGACGAATGCGGCGGGTGTCTCGCGCTCATCGGTCTGCTGGGAAGGGAGGACGAGGAGATTAAACGGAAAGTGCTGCTCCTGTTGACATCACTCATGCAGTGGAGCTCCAGCTCGACCGCCGGCAGCTACGGCAAGCAGCTGCGAAAGAAGCTCGAGACGCACTTCTTTTCAAATCAATGTTCCTTCATCGCCCATCATCTGTCTCCCTACCCCCTGACCGGTACCCACCCTCTTTTTTTAATCTTATTACTTAAATTTTATTTTATCTTCTTATTCTTTTAATTCGTGCCGCTCACGAACAATGACCATGCAGCTCCCATCTACGCTGCATTGTTCGCCTTCCTCGTGGAGGACGCTAGCTTCACCGAGCTCGACGGAAGCCAAAAAATCAAGAACAAGCAGATTCTATCGGTCATCTTCGCCCTCTTGCCGTCGGCCGACATCTTCCTTCAGCAGCAAATCTTACAAGACTTCAACGTTCTACTGTCCATATCGGAGGAGGCCAGAGAGTGCTTCCTCTCCCAGTGGTACCCCTATCGTCTGATCTGATCCCAAACAACCAACAATTGGCCCATGCTGGTCAAGGCATGCGGCGGCACCGGCACTTACACGGTTTTGTACGTGCGCCTGCTCTTCAGGGGCTGGCAAAAGTGGATGATCAACGTTCTGATTCCGCTGGTCATCCGCTCCGAGAGACGGGAATGGCAGCGAAGGAGGGAGCTGGACGAGCGCAAGCGGAACAAGGCGCGTGAACTCTCGCCCGAGAGTGGCAGGCGAGCGCGCGAGAAGCTCCGGGGGCGATCCTCCTCGCTGCCCCCGACCCTGGCCACGCTCTCCAACTCGCTCTCCTCTCTGTCGTCGACAATCTCGTCTTCGTTCTCCTTCCTGCCGTCTTTCTCCCCTACCGCTTCCCTCACTGCACTGCCTTCCACCGCTACTTCGCTCCCGGTTGTCGCCTCCTCATCGCCCTCATCGCCACGCGAGGAAGAGGCCATCAAGGAGCTGGTGCTCAAGCTCGTCGACCTCATCCTCTCGGGTGTCATGGAGCGCAACAACGGTTGGAAGGAAGTCGAACAGATGAGGTACATGCTCCCTATCCGGCATCGTTTATCCATCCAAACTGAACACAACGTGTTCGTGTTGCGTGGTGGTGCTCGCAGGCTGTGGCTGCAGCTCCTGTGTGTGGGCGGGCGCATGAGGAACAGCATTCAGCGATCGATCTACTCCCACGTACTGGGCAACATCAAGAGCATTGCCCTAAAGAAGGGCTACACGAACATGAACCCGTTCAAGGGCGGAGCTGGCCAAGCACCAAAGCGCAACGCCGAACCTGCACCCAAGGAGCCGCCCAAGGAGAAGAGCAGCTGGTGGAGCGGCTTCACCAAGACAGACAAAAAGGACTCGGCGGACAAGGAGAGCGAGTCCAAGGAGGGCGACTTGGCGTCGCCCTTCTTCCAGAACTTTGTGCACATCGCCTCCATGTGCGAGGAGTTCTTGATCAACGACCTGAAGAAGGAGGCGCAGGAGGAAGAGGAGGAAGAGGCCCTGCTGGCCGACGAGGACGTGGAGCCGGACGAGGAGCTGCTCAAGAAGAAGAGAAAGCACAAGAAGGATCAGCTGCTGGCTGACTTTGGACTCATGGAGCAGGTCCTCTACATTTTTGACTGCCTGTTCTGGGACCAGGCTCTGCTTGCTCAGGTACCACTCTTGCAATCGATCCTTGACCCTTGTTCCCTTGAGTGGTGGTCTCATCAGGCATTTTGTTCATCATGAACAGGCAGCCAAGCAACATCTGTTCCACATCAAGACCAGGCGGTTCCTCCAAATCGTAGTCCAGATCACGCTCCTCGTCATTGACGTACGCACACTTCTCACCTTACAGGAGCCGACCGACCGAGGGAATGCACGTGTTACTTACGGCGTACTCGGCAAACAGAGAGCCAATCTGGTCTTAGGCACCGACCGTCAGAAAAAGTCGGTCAACCGCATGGCCGAGTTCCAGGAGGTGGTGACCAATTCAAAGCAGCAGGATCCCCTCGTCGCCGAGATGAACGAATATCTCAACTATTTCCTCGTCCAGAAGAAGGAGCAACTCAAGATTCAAACCAACGTATCCCCTTTCTGCCAACTCATTTCTCGACCACTCGCCACGACTCACGCGGCTTTTTAATATAACAGGCCATGCGGATGGTGCTATTGGAGAACGTGCAGCGACTGCGGCTGTTGTTCCCGTTCACTCTGGTGGGCAGGCCCAACACCTATAGCCCCGAACGCCTCCTGTGGTATGCGCACTTTTCTCCGTGATGAGCATTTTGGGTTTCTGACTGGGCGCTTTTGGACAGGGCCTTGCATCATCTGTTGAAGGCTATGCGCCGGGCCCTGCGTGATGACGGCCAGGCTGGCTGGGATCCCACATGGTACGAGTTTCTCCATTGAATCATGACGTTGCAACGTTCTGACTCTCGCTCTGCACAGGGACGGAATCGCGCAAATCGTGCGTGACTTGCTGCGGGAGAACCTGGGCACGCTGGCCAACTCTCTTCCGCCCAACGTCAGTCTTCCAGCCGATCTCTCCTGCCTCGACCAGGTACGGCTGCTTCACACATAACCGCTTACGGAGCGCGTCGTGTTTTGACGTGAAGCTCATGCCGTTGCCGTTTGCTCGCAAGACCGAGTCACCGGAGCGCTTCATCGCCTATATCGGGGAGCTCAACTCCAATTTTGAGCTCCTTGAAATCATCACCGCGGCGCAAAGGAATGTGGAGGAGGAAAGTGGCAGCGTGCAGGCCCTAGAAGCGCGCATGAAAAAGGGAATTAGCAACATGCAGCAGGTACATTCTTTCTCTTCATTTATGTTGTTGTTGGTGTTGTTGTGTGTACAGCGATTGGCTCACGTGAGTACCAAGGCCATCGAAAGGGAAAGGGAGTCCAACTCCATTCACGAATCGCGACTGCGGAAAGACGTCGAAGAGCTGCAGCAGAATCACACGTGCGCGGAGCTAGATCGACGCTCGGCCAAGTCCGTGGCAATCGGGACGCGCAAGCGGTATGCCAATTCCTCCCCCGGCCAGCCATGCGATCACGAGAAGCTGACACGATCGCTCGCTAGGATGATCGAGCATCTGTGGAAGAAGCTGCGACATGCGCTCACCAACGAGCGCTCCCCGTGGGCCGAAGAGCAGAAAAAGAAAGTGTACTGGAAGGTGCGACCTCCAAGCCCACATCGGCCCTTCTTGGCCACTGCTGATAGAGTGAGAACACGCCCACGCACCCATTCGTAGTTGGATGCAGTGGAGGATCATCAGCGAAGACGTATGCGACTCATACCCGATGAGGAAGGAGGCGCTCACGAAGAGGCCTCCTGGGAGGTCCGAGTACAGCGGCGAGCCCTGCAGCAAGGTACTCACATGACCTCCTCGCTCTCCCAAAAAACGCTCGTTGCCTTTTCCTTCTGCGTTGGTTGACGCCTCCCTCCTTTATGGCACGAATGGCCAATCAGCCGTCTCGCCGACGAAGCGGAAGGGCGCCGATGGGGGAGGGCAGGGAGGCGAGGACGAGCTCTTCCAGAATCTGCTCTCGCAGCTCAAGGTCAACGCCAGCATCACCTTTGAGGATGCCGGATCGCTGCAGCAGGAGGAAGAGGACGAGCAGCAGCAGGAGACTCTCGACGATACCACCTCCCCCAACGCGTCGCTGGAAAACTCGGCTGAGTCGGGGCTCAAGGAGAAGGAAGATCCGGACTGGATCCTCATGGACGCCAGCAAGAGCCAATACGTCGGCCTTGAGCTGGAGCAGAAGGAGACCGTCATCTACTCCACCGACTGCCAGATGGTGCGTTCACACCCGGTCACATACAAGCAGCAGCAGCGGCAGCCCTGTTCTCGCTCACAACTAAGATGGCCCAATGCCACTGCGTCTTCCAGGTCCGCCCTTTGCAAGTGATCGACGGCCGGCTGGACATCACGAAGGCCAATGTCTACTTCTTCATTCGCGATCGCGCCGTGCAGGAAAAGAGCGTGCGCGACCGCAAGTGGCCGATCGTCCAGGTGGAAGCCGTGCATCGCCGCAGGTACTGGGAGCCCCCAACTCTTCCCCAACTCTTTCCCTCTTTCCCTCCCCGTGGAGAAGGAATGACCCCTCTTACGCCTCGCCTGGCTCGGCATGGCCTCCTCTGTGAAGGTATCTTCTTCGCTGGAACGCGTTGGAGGTGTTCTTCAAGAACAGGAAGAACTATATGTTCCAGTTCCCGGCCGAGAAGGTGCGCAAGAAGGCGTTTGACACGCTCGTGTCCATCCTCAAGTCCACCGGAAGGACCATCGAGCCCACTCGGTTCACGTCCGCACATCCCCAAGACATCATGCAGGTTGGGCGGCCCTCTCTCCTCCCCCATTTATCGCCACCGCTGTTCTTTTTATTTGTCTGCCACTCACGTTCCCCCTCCCCCCTGCCCACCCCAGAAATCGGGCTACACCCAGGCCTGGGTCGAACGACGCATCTCCAACTTCGAGTACCTGGCACGTTGCCTCTCACTCGTTGGGCCATAAACGAGAAAGAGAAGGAGGAGCTGTCTCTCACTTCTTCCCTCGTCCAACTCACCAGATGTACTGCAACACCATTGCGGGACGGACTTACAACGACCTCACCCAGTATCCCGTTTTCCCATGGGTGCGCGCCCTCCCTTTTGTCAACTGGTGTGAGGAGGTCCCTCCTCACCACAAGCTTCTTTTTGTGGTCCGTGGCCAGGTGTTGGCGGACTACGAGTCGGCCACGATCGACCTTAACGATCCCAAGGTTTATCGAGATCTCTCCAAGCCAGGTAAAAGCGTCCAGACACTACCTCTCGCCATGTGACCTGAGCTCACTAAACTATGTGTGGGCTCGTCCTGCGGCCAGTCGGCGCGCTGGAACCAGGACGCCTGCAGCGCTTCATCGAGCGCTACGAGATGTTTGACGATCCGCAGGTCCCCAAGTTCCACTATGGCTCGCACTACAGCAGGTAGACCCATCAATTGATCCCTCCCCCTCTCACGGTGCTGCACTTTGCTCACTCGCCATGGCATCTCCTGTGACGATCGACACGCAGTGTGGGCTCGGTGCTGTACTACCTGCTCCGGCTGCAGCCGTTCTCGCGGTACGCGATCAAGTTGCAGGGCGGCACCTTCGATCATCCCGACCGGCAATTCCACTCGATCTGGCAGACCTGGCAAAACGTCCTCACTGACTTCAGCGACGTCAAGGAGCTCACTCCTGGTTTGCCCTCCCCCTTCCCGGTTCTTTGCCCGCAATGGCAACTCTCTCTCGCTGATCACTGCCTCGTTGGCTTGCTCTCTCTCTCTCTCTCTCTCTGTGTGTGTGTGTGTGTGTGTGTGTGTGTGTGTGTGTGTGTGTGTGTGTGTGTGTGTGTGTGTTACAGAGTTCTTCTACCTGCCTGAATTTTTGACCAACTCGTCCTCGTTCGACTTGGGCACCATGCAAAGCGGACACAAGGTACATGACATGGTTCGCATGCAAGAGCGTGAAGGATCGCTCAATGCGCGGGTGGCCAGGTCGACAATGTACTGCTTCCGCCGTGGGCGGGCTCCGCCGAGGAGTTCATCCGCATACAGCGCGAGGCACTGGAAAGCGACTATGTGTCACAGAACCTACACCACTGGATCGACCTCATTTTTGGTAACGCACGAGTTGGATTACACTTTGGCTTGTAAGTTGGCCAACTGATCATCATGCATTGTATGTGCGCCTTAGGCTACAAGCAACGTGGTCCTGCGGCTGTGGCCTCCCACAACCTTTTCTATTTCCTCACCTACGAAGGTACGCATGCGCGTCTCTTTGCTCACACACCCGACGACACGCTGACCTTGTTAAATATAAATATAAATATAAATATAAATAAAAATAAAAATAAAAATAAATATAAATGCAAATAAATATAAATATAAATGCTGCAGGTGCTGTCGACCTGGACTCGATCAAGAACGACGTGGAGCGAGAGGCCGTGGAGGTACAGATCGCCAATTTTGGCCAGACGCCCTCGCAGCTCTTCCTGTCGCCGCACCCCAACCGCAACCCACCCGGCTACATCTTCCATCCCAGCGGTAGACCAAACCCCACCTCACGCTCGAAGGCCTCTCCCTTCCAGCCCAGCACCCTCGCGCAGTGTGGACTTGCTTACCACTTCTCTCCGCGTCATGCCCGCGCAGACTTGAAGCCGTTCATGCACAGCACGCTGTCGTTCTCGCCACCGCAGGTCATGATGGCTCTGCCCAACGCCTTCCTTACCATTTGCGCGAGGGGCGAGACCTACGCTCGTCGATGGCTGCCCGAAGGCAACGGCCAAGGGTACGCCCTTGCCTGTCCGCCCGGACGGAATCAGGAGCATAGTGGCTCACTCCCCGAATCCTTGTTGTGCGTGCGTGCGTGCGTCGGTCGTGCGCGCAGGCTTCCGTTCAGTTTTGAGGCCAGCGCGAACTGGTCGTGTGGATTGGAGGCCCCGTTCGCGATCATCAACAGCGAGGAGGACGAGGCCTCTCACGGCAGCGCCAGCCGGCCTCCGACGGCCTACACCCTGGCCTGCGTACAGAAGGATAGCGCCTTCTGTCTGCTCCAAAACTCAAGCATCATCCAGAGTACTGCATTCTCACCACCCACCCACCACCCTCCTCTACCCACTCAGTGCACGCGTTTGGCTCATTTTATCGCACACGTCTATAGCCTTCCGCGAGCACAGGGCCGACATCACGTGCTTCGCCTCGAGCAGGAACGTGGTTGTGAGTGGTTCGAAGGACACGTGCGTGATCGTGTGGAACATCATCTCGAGTCCCTCCACCAAGCGCATCGACCCCACGCCGCGCCACATCCTCCGTGCTCACGGTGCGCGGCAAACCTCTCCCTCCTCCCCTACGCGTCAACGATGCACTTAGTTACTCGTCCTTATTGGTCATTCGAAAAACACAGATGAGGAGGTGACCTGTGTGGCCATCGCCGAGGGGCTCGACCTGGTCGTCAGCGGCAGCAAAGACGGAACCTGCGTCCTGCACGCCCTCTTCTCGGGCAAGTATCTGCGCACGATCAGGTACCTCCCCTTAGGCTCGGGTGTAGCTCTATTTCTCTTTTTATTTTTCTCGTTTTTTATTCCAACACACACACACACACACACACACACACACACACACACACACACACACACACACACACACAGGTGTGAGAGTGCCGTGGAGAAGGTGGGCCTCTCGGGGCGTGGCGAAATAGTGATCTGCACGCAGGATGACATACTGCTCTACTCCACCAATGGCGAGCTGCTGGCGCGGTGTCCATGCGAGGACAAGCTCTCTGGAATGCAGATCGTCCCGTCCGCGTCGACCGGTACCCCCCCTCCTCAAATCCACGCTTATGGCCCCGCTGCCTGTTGCCCAGTTGCGCTCACACGGGCGAGCCTCCTTAGACGGCCCGGCGAGGGAGCGCTTTCTGCTCACGGCGGGCAACTACATCGTCGTCCGGCGTCTGGACGACCTCGTGCCGATCCACAAGCTCGACTATAACTTGCGCACGCCTCACACGCCCCCATCGCCCATCACGTCCTTCTCGCTCGTCATCTTCCCGCCCGCGGACGACACTAAACGAAGGTACTTGTGTGGCCGCAATTGCCATGTGCTCGTCGTCGTCGTCGTTGTTGTAACAACCACGCACTGCTGACTTTGTTAAAACAAACAGTGAGAGCGTCACGACAACCGCGGCGTTGTTTGTAGGGCTGCTGAGCGGCGAGATGTTGACGTACGCCATCGATCCCAGCAGGCTGCTCCCTGGACTTGAAGACGAGTATTGCAGCGAAGGCGACGAATACACCGATGAGTACACGGACGAGGACCGAAGGGGCTACAGATCAAGGAGCGAAGGCGCGGCAAGTAGCAACGTCAACGGCCCTGAGTTGTAGGCCCACTGTGGTGTGGAGAACGGTGTGAATTCATTTTGGCGTCAACAGCGCACCAACGCATGTCACACACAACCCTGGCTTCTCCATGCTAATGCAGGAATTGGGTGCAAGTCCCTGGCCAAGGAGGGCTGGATCGTTGACAAGGTGAAGAGCTTTAATGATTTCTGACCCTGTGTTCCTACAGTTCTGCTTGGCCACTGGGCGCCTGCTGGCCTCCACGTCTGCCTGGCTGTGCACTGAGGGACAGGCCAACAGAGTATCAGTGCACAGATAAAATGGTGTTAATAATTTGTTGTTTTGTGGGGTTGGGTAGACAGGTGCAACTTTTTCCTTCATGCCTTCCCCTATCATCAGCTCCTGAAAGCCAGCTGATGCGATTTTGTTATCAAGTCATGGTGCTGGCCACCCTTGCACCCTTGTCTGGATGTATGGCAACCCAGAGGCCAGGGGCAAAGTTGAAGTTTTTTACAGTTGGCAGTTCTGCTCTGCACAAGGCGCACATGAGTTTGTAGTTGGGTGAGTGAGCTGTCCTGAGACGCAGCATTTTGAATTTTATGGTCTTAATTTTTGGTGTAGCAAAAGCAAGTTAAATTTACTGATGGGCTAACAAAACCAGGTGGTGTTGGTTGTTGTTTAGTTGAGATGAGATGGTGGTTTAGGGTTGTGATGTTCAACCTCTGATTACATTTAGGTGGCTCAACACTGGTTTGCTAAGGTGGTGAACCAAGCTGAAGTTAACTTGAGAAAATAATTGGCTGGCCACTGTGGATAGCAGCTCCCCAGCCCATCAAGCTGCCAAGGTGTACAAGCAATGCATCCACTCAGAAGCAGGTCCAACTTGGGCCAAACTCCACTCTGTCAAGCTGCTTCTGTGGCAAAGTGTGTCCCACTCCTTTTTTCCTCCACATGTTACATTGCACCACAACCACCTCCTATGTTTTCAAGTGCTGCTCAGGCTTTTGATCAAGGAAAGAAGATTGCTGTCTTCTCCCCACCATCTGCACATCCTGGCCATTCTATGCCACCAACTCTAAAAGCAGTTCCCTTCCAAGCTCCTTGTGCTGGAGATGTCTGGTACCCAGAGCAGATTCCTGAGCAAGCACCATGTGTGACTTCCTCCAGTCCTCTTCTGCAGGCATACTCCTGCTCCCTTCAGCCACCTGCTCGGTGGGTATCAACCTGCAGCAAGTGTCTGAGGTCATCTTCCACTTTAGTCATATGAGCAGTCTAACTGCTCAACTGACCCCAGGCATGTGAAACTCACCATAAGGGCACACTTCACCAAAGGTGGTATGTTGCCACTCCACAGAAGTATCTGGCAGCATTTTCAATTCTTATCTCCTGACATCACAACAAAAGTCTTACCTCCATTTTTTGCTGACAGGGTTACTCATGATTATTGGCAAAACACAAATTTTAACCTAAACCTGGACTAGGGCAGAACCACCGTCTGTCGCAATGGAGTTGTATCGTCTGCTCGTTGTGTCTTCATTCGATCATGGTGCGTCTTCAGTTGACCACACGCGGCCATGATGTCCCGCCCTCCTGCACAACAGAAGGTGGTGGAATCTTCAGCTCCACGCAATAAAGTGAGACTGCAAGCTACACGTACTGGGCCATCGGATAGTGGCGGGAAGCTGATGGTCGACTAGGACCTTGTGGAAGGCCATGATCTGGTCTTCCGCCGAACAGTCGTACTTGGTGCCCGGCCAGGGGTTGAAAGGGCTGTTGCCGTTGTTGGTTAATTAGAGATAAAAATAAAATGAAAATGAAAATAATAAAAATAGTGAAGACGCACATGAGATTGATGAGGGAATAGGGGAAGTCTTGGAGAAGATTGACCAGCTCGAGTGCATCCTTTTCTCGATCGTTGATGTCCTGGTTGGTGATAGAAGGGCACCAGTTAGAAGGGACAAAAGGCTCGCGCACGCAACACACAACAACAACAACCACACCGTTCGGGGAGAGGGCGCGCGCCGCGAGACAGACCTTGAGCATAACGTATTCGAACATGATTCGTTTCTTCTTTTGTGAGATAAAGGCACGGCAGGCCTCCATTAGCTGTTCCAGCGGGTACTGCTTGTTGATGGGCACCAGCTCATCTCTGCCAGGGAGAAGTAACAGAACCGTGAGCAGACGAACACTCGTGCGCCAGAAGCGGGCCAAAGCAAGTACCGCAGTTTGTTGTTGGGGGCGTGCAAAGAGATTGCTGCGGTTCAATTGGCAAGTATTGAGTTGGGGTCCAATTAACAAATATCAGAGCGCGAAGCCCGACAATGGCGTACCCAGGTTCACTTTGGTATCCTCGGCAAGCCGGTAGATGTTGGGCACGACGCCGCTGGTGGAGACGGTGATCTTGGGTTGACCGATGCTGATTCCAGCAGGGTCGCACAGCACCTCGATGGCCTGCCTCACATTCCTGTAGTTGTAGAACGGCTCGCCCTGTCCCTGCGCAACCATATAGAACGGTAGTGGTGTGAGCGACTGCTTGCGTCGACTCAGCAATAGGGGAGGTCTGTAAAACCATGAAGACGATGTTGGTGATGCTGCGCTGTGGCTCGGACACCTCCGACTCTGGTAGGGCTCTCGGCGCGGGCGCCTCCGCCTGCGGCGTGTCCTGAGCCTTGTCACCCTTACCCTTACCAAACTGCATAGCGTAAGTTTGCCTCATGCGCCGCCTCTTGTCGAGAATAGCCTGCTTTCGCGACTCAATGTCGTCCATCGTGGGGAAGTCGTCCATCACTCGCTTGGCGTGGATGACCTGACTCAAGATCTCGCTCGCTGTCAGGTTGCGCAGCTGCCACGCGCACACGCACACGCACACGCATCACAATGAGGTGGTGATCGTTGTGCGGTAAGAGGCAAATACGTTGAGTGTACCACGGGTTGTGTGCCAGTGTGGCAAAAGCTGCATGACAGGGTGCAGCCGACCTGCGACGAGACGCACAGCGTGCCGCGGGTCGGCTCGGGAATGAACACGCCTGATGCGTATCAGGTGAGCAAGTTAGGGCGGGAGGGCGGGCGGGCGAAGACGCACTCTCGACCTCCTGACCGGCGGCAAACTGAATGAGGAACTTGCGGGTGCCATCATCGGAGGTGCTGTGGGTGAGGACGCGGCCCTGCTCCAGCGTGTATAACTGTATCAACTTCTCCCTCAGCTCCTGCCGAATGCCGCTTATGCTCTTGAAGTGGAGCGCTGTCTTGCCTGCACAAGCGGTGAGCGCGAGCTCCGCCTCGTGCACACACGTGGAGAACATAGGCGGCTTCTGACGCACCGTAGCGGTTGATGAAGCCCCATAGAATATTCGAATGGAGGTTGGTCCAGCCGTGTGAGCTTAGATCCTGTTTCAGCTGTTCCTCGAATTCGGGTCTGGTGAGGCCAAAGAGGTTGGTGCGCCGAGAAGCGGGTGGCGAAGTCGCCCTCGGTGCAGCGGGTGTCGCGCAGCTGTGCAGACGAGCATTGAAAGGAAGAGGTGAATTAATCGGAGAAAATCGTGTGGAAGATGCCGCAAGATTCCATCCATGTGTGCTGCCCGGGACTCCGCTCCGAGGGGCAATCGAAGCCGTGATGCGCCTGCCCGCTGTTGCCGCCCTCATCTAGCTGCCGATTTGATTTTACATAAAGAGATTGAGACAAAATCATTTTAAAATCTTTTTTTCTTTTCTGAAGACCAATGGTTTTATTGCAGACGAACACGAGACCCTGCCTCTCACAGCTGGGCCTTTCTGTTGACGGGCCAGGTGTAGCCGGTGGTGAGCCGATAGCCCTGGGCAGCAATGAGCTTGTCCGCCGATGCTGGGCCTCGACTGCCAAACTCGTACAAGTCGGGTTGGATCTGCTCGCCCCCCCAAAGCGGTGAGTCTCCGTAAGCAACATGTGGTGACGATGCACGATGACATGATAACTGATGGGAAGAAGGATACCTTCTCTTTCTCCAGGTGGTGGAGAATGGGAGTAAAGATCTTCCATGCGGCTTCAAGTTCATCGTTGCGCACAAAGAGATTGTGATCGCCCTTGACGACGTCGAAGATCAAACGCTCGTAGGCTGAGAAACAACGTCAGCAAGGCAGGCTACCGGTACTGTCATTCTAGGGGGAGAGAGCAGAGCACGCACCGTCCGGCAGTTCCAAGTCCTCGAATCGGGACGTGTAGGAGAGGTCCAGCTCGCTTTGTGCCAGCGCGGTGGTGAGGCCAGGCTTCTTGGTCAACATCTTCATGTAGACAGCTTCGTTAGGTTGCACACGAAGCACCAACTCGTTGGGCGCCGAGCAGTTCTGTACGTTTGTGGCCACGCACCAGATGAGTCCACGCGCCGTCAGTGGGGCATCGCTCTTGACAGGGAGGGTGGGAGGTACGTACGGGGAACAGAGAAGCGGACGGGCACTTGAACTGAATGCGGATCTCGGCCTTGCGCTCGTTCAGGGCTGTAGGTGAGGGAGGGAGCGACCGTAAAAATAAGATATAAAAAACGACAGGTCATCATCAGGCATGGAAAGAAAAAGAAAACTCAGGGGAGCGAGGGAAGCCACCTTTGCCGCACTTGAGGATGAAGGGGGTGCCGGCCCAGCGAGAGTTGTTGATGTGCAGCACCGCAGCAGCGAAGGTGGGTGTAACTGAGTCCTGGGGCACACCTGGGTCCTCCTGAAGATGTGCAGCATTGGCCCCCATTGGAGGAAAACCCAGAGTGAGCAAGCAAAGTTCCTGAAGAGCGCCCTAGGACTCAAACACACGCTGGCGGCGTGGCATACCTTGTAGCCGGGCTTCGATTTATCGGGACTAGCGGTGTATTGGCCGATCACAAGATCGTCCAGGGTGAGCGCGGACACCGCACGCAGCAGTTTGACCTGAACAATAAAAACATGGGTTGAGTAAACGTTGACCCTGCATGCGTGCGGAGAGGGAGAGAGAGGGAATGATGCACCTTTTCATCTCTGACGTCCTCAGCGCTGAGGCTGATGGGAGCCTCCATACCAACGAGAGCGAGGATCTGAATGAGGTGATTCTGCATGACATCGCGGATGATACCGTTGCCGTCAAAGTAGCCGCCGCGTCCCTCTGTACCGATATCCTCCTGTATTTGTGTTATTCCAGAGCCCGCGCGTTGAGCTCCACAGGAGACCTAAAATGGATGAGAAATGCATAGGAGGGAGGCCAACCTTGAACGTGATAATGACATTGGAAATGAAGTTGCGATTCCAGATGGGCTCGAAGACGCTGTTAGCGAAACGGAGCACCATCAGATTCTGCACCATCTCCTTCCCGAGGTAATGGTCGATGCGGTAGAGCTGATCCTCGGTGAAAAGCTGCGACATGGCGCTGGAGAGCGCCCGCGAGGAGTCGAGATCGTGGCCGAACGGCTTTTCCACGATCACACGATTCCATCCAGTCTGTTTGGTTGCACTCGATGTCAGTTGGCTGTCACCCGATGCGTGTCGTGCGGCACAGCTTAAATAGGCAAAGCGCTGGTTGCGAGCATACCTTGCTCATTGCTGCGGGCTGGATCGCCTTGGCGACGTCCAAGAAGATCGAGGGGGGGATCGCCATGTAGAAAATTCTGTTGGCGGGCTACACCGAGCACATATCACATGAGGTGAGCGTAAGACGTCACTCGGCCCAGGCGCAGCAACGAAGGGAGGGCAGATGAACCTGCGAACCGGCGGTGAACGCCGACTCCTTCTCTTGCATGGCCTTTGCGAGCTCGGTGAAGGACTGCGCCGAGTCGTACTGGCCGCTGAAGTAGTAGCATCGGTCCAGGAAGCCCTTGACCTTCTCTTCGGATGCCTTCTTAAAGCTTCAGCAAACACCAAACGCGAGTCAGCTGACGGACACAAACTCCTCACCAGCAACGGCAAGGGGAGCTGCGTACTGGCGCGAAATTTGCTTCTTGAACTCGGCGTCGTCCAGCTTGCTTCGGGCAAAGCCGTAGATGATGGCGTGGGGCGGCAGCAAGCCGTGGAGGTACAGCGAGAAGAGGACCGGGTAGGTCTTCTTCTTGGCCAAGTCACCAGAGGCGCCTGTCACGCTCGATGTGAGTCAGGGAGTTGCAAGATCCAGGTTTCTTGGACATACCCAAAACGACGATGGTCAGAGCAGCCTTCTCATCGAGGTCCGCTCCAGGCGAGACAGACGTGAGCACTGCATCGTGGGGCTGCATCCATCAAAATCGCACCACCAATTTGAGAAAAATATTAAATCCCACCCTTTTGCATGCAGATTTAAAACTCTCAACTTACTCTAGCACTCTTCTGGTACTCTGCAAGCTGTCGCTTGAGCTCCTCGTTCTCCCTCTTCAGCTGGTCCACGTCCTCCATTTGTGTTTCTGATCAAAGAAGCAAAGTCTTCTGCCTTGTGCTGGGTGCAATAAACTACGCTTACAATTTATGGCGCAATGGGGGCTTCCACAACTTTCGCGTATCGCCGGAAGAAAAGCTCGTCATCCCGGGTCTCAACCCAAGGGAGACCCGCCTATGTCCGCGAGGCCGCGAAACCCGTGGTGTACGAAACGTGGGAGGACACGGCCAAGTGGTCTGATGCGGGGTTATTCCCCGGCGTGACGCGACCACTGCAGCGTGGAAAAGTGAGTGAGCAGGCTGGAGAGCGTAAAAAACAGGGTGAGGGAGGTACGTCGTGACGGTCGTGTTGGGCTCCGTGAGGAGCTGGGGCATGTTGCGGACCAGAATGCGGTCGGCCCTGTTGATGAGGCCCGATGACCAGGGCAAGTTACTGAACGTGTAGCCCGGCTCATCCGTACCTGCGCGCCGAACGGTCGTTCCATCAACTAAACAGTGCGCTCACTCGCGGGGCGGAGCGAGATCTTACCGTGAGCGTGCAACCACACATCAGAAAGGTCTCCCCTGACGCCTCTGTAGGACAGCTTGCCAGTGAGGAAGTTGGTCGGCTCCTCCTGCAAGACGAAGAAAGAAGATGGAATGAGTCAGTCCCTGCCTTCCTCATCCATGCGCGGCCCATCTGAGAATCATACGTGGCCCACGTAGATGTTGAAATCGGCGACCACGCTCTGCGGAATGTCTGGTCGCTGCCTCTTCATAAAGTTGAACAGTTCTGTTAAATGCGCGATGGGTGGAGGTGAGCCAACTCTAGCTGTTTTGTGGGTGGCAACGAACGTTACCGTAAGCGTTGCTCATCTGGCCCTCGCCGGTCGCGTAGGTAAAGTGCGAAACGAAGAAGTTGAACGGCGAGTTGTTCGCGTCCATGAGCAGCGTGCGAAGAACGATGCGTCGATTGCCGTCAGTTGTTCCTGCGGGGCAACGGGTCAATCATGCTGAACAGCGGAGGGACCGGATGCTCAAGGGAAGACAAAGACACAGACGCACCAGGGACGAAGGTGAGATTGATATATTCATGAGCTGCGATGGGCACTCGCGATAGCACTCCCACGCCCTCGGCCTGTCCATCATGGCATTAGAACCGTTGCAACATTCCAGTTTACATACGTGATTGCGAAAGAGAGGGAGAGAAAGAGCTTCGTGCCTCGTTGTCATAGTACATGGCAGGCTGGTAGATGTGATTGTAAGTCTGGTTGAGGAGCTCTAATTCGTTGACGAGATCGGTCAACTGGTCGGTTCCGCCGGAGTACTTGTACCTGATCTCTTGCACGCCCACAAAGTCTGGCTGCTGCTCGCTGATCTGTGGTGGGACCTTTGTGAGCCTTTCGCCAGCATGGCGCATCACCGAGAGAGTGTTGGCGTAGACGTAACGAACTGCGCGATCATCCGCTTCCTCTCCTGCCAGTCGGCATTATAGTTCCAGATGTTGTAGGTCATGAGCGTGCGGGAGCTCAGATGGCCATCCCGCTTGCCCTTCCCAATACTGCCATCACTACGCGAGTGAGATTAACGCACCAAGTGCAAGAGAAGTCTGTCCTTACTTGGGAGATGAGAGGCGCGAGAATTTCGAGATCCGATAGACGGGCGCGGCCCTCTTCTTGGGTGACAGCGACGAAGACACCACGATCTAGCAACACCACACTATCGTAAGCCACCCACCCATCCATCCATTCTACTCAATGTTAGGAGTGCACCTGATTCTCATCGCCGTTTTCATCGGCCAGGAGCACCTCCACGTTTCGTTCGATAAGTTCGTCTGGCGCCGAGGTGCTCCTTCGGTAGACTGCCACAAGGTACTGCCGGCCGGGCAGCTCCACCACGCTGAGCACAAACGCGGACAGGGTGAAGGTCACCTGGTTGGTCTGCACCATGCGCCGACGCAACCAGATCTGTCAGCAGGCTCTAACTCATTGGATAGCATTGGCTCGATGAGACCTGAGAGGACAACCAAGTCTTACATACCACCTCTTCCATGCTCCTTACGCGCCACTGGGCCGAGCCTGACCTTTGAGTGGCCACCTGCTTGGCGAACTGCGCAGCCACAGACAGGGTCAGCGCAATAGATCTCAATGGCCAGCAGATCGCATCAGCGCAGACTAACCTCTTCAACGCCGCTGTCCCATTCGTGAGCGGCTACAACGCATCGAGACGAGGCCACGGACGGGGCTTCGTAGCGCGAGGGCAGGTAGAGGAAATCTGAGGGAGCGCAGGCGGACAGGGTGGCATCGATGCCCACCTTAACAGGGAGGAAGGGGCGGCCTGCCGACCACAGCTCTTGATCTTCCTCCTGATCCGCGCCAACGATGTAGTAGGACAGCTGAGGATTGGCCAAGCGCTGCGATTCGATTGTCTATGCGGAAGGCAAGCGATGAGTAGCTCCCGTTCATCAGCGGTGAAGCAAGGAGGGAGGGGTCTGGCAGTTGTGGCACCTCAGAACCGACGCACGTGAGCTTCGCGAAGAGGGCGGGCTGCTGCGCCTTCAGGGCATCGATGCGACGCAGAGCCAACTACAGCCACACAACAATAGTCTCGGAGTGAGGATGTAGCTTAGCACCAAAGCGGTTGGGCTGCTGGCAGCAGAGATGGCGGAAGCAACAAGTACGTTGGCGGTCGTGTAGACGTCCCGCTCGGCGGCGGCGACCAGGAGAGTTCGCCACAGGTCGCAGTCTATGCGGGCAGAGGGGAAAGAATACTGGCTGCGCCCCTCAATGACTGAAGTTAAATCTGTGAACGAGCCTTCGTTCAGGAGGGAGCCTTCTCGGCTCAAGGCCGGCAACCCTAATCCTTGTGGGTGGGTATGAAGATAAGTTACAGGGCGCCAGAGGACGCGGACCAAATATGCATAGAACCTACCGTGGGCTGACAAAGTGCAGAGCAGCATCAAAGATGCGAACAGCCGCTCCATCTTGGTTTGTACGTCGGTGCAACAAGCCAGAGGAAAACGCTGCTCCTAACTCAGAATTACCGGACTTTGTTGAAAGAAATAAAGGAAAATCTTTTTTGTCAGTGGTCTTTACTGTCAATGGAGGTGTAAAAAACGGATGGCATCTTTTGTGTAGTGGGCATGAATGAGCGTTGGCAGCAGAACCTGCCCCTCATCACACAAAGTGCCACATGGCCATGCACATGCACGTGTGGGCACATGCTGAGAACCTGCTAGTGTCATGGAGAGCTTGGGACCCTTAAGATCTGATGCAAGAACATCAATGTACATGGCAGTCAATATGACATCCACCAACATCTTCTGTCCCACAATTACATTCTCTATGTTGTCATGTTTGGGCATGTGTTGTGGGTGATCTTATTGCCATTTTTGCTTGCATTACCATCACAAAGGTGCACCTCTTTCACTACATGTGCACTCAATCTGGTCCTGTATGTGCAGGGTAACCATATTGCCATTTATTCATACAAGTCTATCTGATACATATGTGCAGAATGAGGATGCAGCCCTCAAAAAATCATTGCACAACCTGCATCAGCAAGCCAGGTGCTACAAACTGCCTTTGACAATATATAATCATTCATGTTTCCTTTCTGCTGCCCTTGCACAATTGAAGAACAAAGGAAATGGATAGTTTGATGTAGGTAAAGGAGCACTTTAGGACTGTGTATGCATACACAATGAAAAAACAACCTAAAAATGGAAGATATTGGGTGATGTGTGTGTTTCTCATTGTAATTACCCAGATGATGGATGCACTGTTGTCTGTGCAGAGGTGTATTAGAATTATGTATGAGCAGGATGGCACCATGCCAAGGCTGTGCATGTGCCTGGGCAGTGGTCTCAGGCAACAGGCTTGGGAGTAATGCTTGAATTGGCAAGACTGTGTTGTCACCCACTGCCCATGGATGGGAAGGTGGTGCATTAGCACATGTATGCATTCACAATGGTAGAGCAGAGAGTTACGCCAAGAAGACCATCAACATCACATGCTCACACATGACCATATGGAAGGCATTTTTGTGGTGACAGAGGTGCATGAGCATTGCACACCCATATGCAATGGTATGGCAAGCATGAACCCCAAGAAGGCCATCAGCACCACATGCTCATACATGACCAGATGTAAGGTTGTGATGTGTGGTGAAGAGGAGCTGCATGAACATGGCACATGTGGCACTATGGTTGCAAGTAAGTGTGTGTGTGGTGAAGGAGGTGCATTGGCAAAACCTTGATGCCATGCCATCAATTAAGAGGTGAAGGAGATGAAGAAAGTGCAGAGCCATTGTGTTCTGTGTGCAAGCAGCACAGCATTTGGGCTGCCAACTAAATGCCCTGGCAGTCCTCAGTGATACTTGTTGTTACTGTTGGAGAAGTGGCCATTGTAACATGGGTTATGGTGGATTTATAAGTTGACATCTTTCAATATGCAATAAAAATCACTTGTTATCTTTGGATTTTTCACCAAAAGTAAATTTATCTTTGCAAAATTGGAGTTAAAACCTAATTTGAGGAGCTAAATCATGAAATCAAAATCAATTTTAAAATGACTGGACCTCTCATTTGATAATAGAGGTGGTTTAAGGAGCAACACCATCAGCAGGTCTATGCAATGAAAATGCAAGGATTATATAGAAGGTATGATGTGCCTGACAACCCCTCCACTGGGTGGATCAGACCACTGCGACTTGTTGATGGAGTCTGGACTTGTGCTAGGTTCCTTGTCTCCAAGCCAGCTGGCCCGCAGATGGATTTGGTGTACAAAAAAGACTCCGTACCCCATAAGAGGGACCTACCAACAAAGGTCAAGCCTACGAACCTTATGTGGAGATGGCTGTTTTAGGGTTATATGTTCCGGCGAGCACAGACCTTCATTCGAACCGCAAGCACGTCTGAGCACCATGACCACCGACGGAGTGCTCGGGTACAGTAAAGAAGAATCTGGAGCGGCCTCTGCTCTCTCCCCCGAAGCTCAGCCACTACAGGGTAAAAAACCTGAGCAACAGAGGGAGAACTGCGAAGAAGCCATGCAGGTGGACCCGCCACAAGAGCTGCCACTGCCACGACGGTGTCCACCTGGCGGAAACCCGGCGAGGATGCTGTTCGGCCCTGCCGACCACGGAGAGTTAGAGCAATGGATTGGTGATATGTTGAACTACCGATACACCGCGAAGCCGACGCAGAGTGAAGCCGATACACGGCCAAACTGAAACATCCTCTCCAAGGGCAGCTGCTGTACATAGCCCGATCGGAAGGACCTTTCCTCAAGCTTCGAGACGCAGAGCATCCAACATCGAGAGGTGGAAGTGCCCGCGTGGAAGTTTTACTGGTGTTAGCGGTGCTGCGGGAAGGTCAGAATATATTTTTTTTAACTAGGCAAAAAAAGAGGAGATAAAATCAAATGTCACAGGACAGAAGCAGAGGTGGCGGCGAGAAGGAGAGTGGAAACGACCTCTCCGAACCCTTTGGCTACGAATGTACGCCAGGTTTCCTTCGATGGAAGCACAGACTGAAATAATTTAAGTTAAAATCTCATCCCGACACCAGATCTGGACCACCCTGCTGATGTGCAGATCCACTCCTGTACGTCAGTGAAATCTTGCAATTCACAAAACTTTAATGGTTCTTACCCTTCTCGTTCTCACAGGGGGTGAGAGCCTGTCGCAGGCTTATGAGCAGGCGGTGGTGGGCATGTTCGGTTACATGACCGACCTCGACACTGTCGACGTAGAGGACCAGTGCGAAGTTGAAGTTGAGGGTTCTTACAGCAGCTCCCACGGCGTTGTTGCAAACATTCACAGACTCACACCGTTCCTCCGCACTCGCCCTTGCGTGCGCGCTTCCAGGCCATGACCTCGATTCGCTGCTGTTCAACCTCTTGGACGAGTTCCTCTTTGTTTTCTCCACCGAGCTCATCGTCAGCAAGGAGGTCGAGATCCTCGAGTTCGATCGGGAGAACTTCAAGATCCGTGCCGTGGGCCGAGGTGAACCCTTCGACCTCGAGAAGCACCCGCAGGGCACCGAAGTCAAGGTCTCTCCCACGACCCACCCACCACACACACAGAGAGAGGACCCAAGTGGCCTATGGCTCTCGCCAAGACTCCCAATCTTGGCCGCCCATGCCCCTCGCTCATTATCTCACTTTCTCCAACTTCATGATGCGCAGGCGATCACGTACAGTGCTCTCCAGATTGTGGACAAGCCCGAGGGTGAACGCAGCGAGGTCTTTGTCATCATCGACATCTGATGTGAGAAAACCTGCGCAGGACCTATTTATTTATTTAAGTTGGGCTTACTCGTGCAAAGCCCTGCACCAGAGAGGGGGGGGGGGGCGGTAGATCCCTAATCGCCTTCACGCGGACGTCTTCTCCTCCTCTTCCTCGTCCTCAGCCGTCGCTTCGTGCTTGGCTTCTTCGTCCATGGCCGTAGCGGCAGCATCATCCGTCGTCGTCTGCTTGCCCTTCTTGGTTTTGTTCCTCCTCTGCTTTCGCTTCTCCTTAGCGCTGTTGGGGTTGGCGTTGGCCTCCTCGAGCTTCCGCTTCTTGGCCTGCTCCTTGTCCTCCGCCGTCCGCTTCCTCATGACGCCGTAGGCCAGCGCCTTCTCCACGTTCTTCTCCAACACCGCCTTGGCTTGCGGCTCGCGCTTCTCGTTCAGCAGCTGCAGCCTCGAGCTCAGGGGGTGTCCTGAGCATCACGCCGCCACACGCTCAGCGCTGTGCCGCACGCCTTCATCGCCACGAGAAGAAGAAGGGGGAGCTACCTTCACCAACGGGGGAGTAGGTGTCGTCCACACTGCTGCTAAAGACATCGACGCCGGAGGAGGTGGACACCCAGAGGTTGTCCTCCTTGTCAAAGCCCGCGTCCCAGGGCGCGGACCGGAGCGGAAGCGCCTGCACTTCCTTCAGCTCCTTGCCGTCGACCAATCTGAAGAGGTAGGCTGAGCTCACCCTGCAAGGAACAAGTTAGGTCAGCTTCTGAACCTCAACCGCCGAAGGAGAGAGAGAGAGAGAAAGAGTTGATGTGGTGGCCTTGGGGCATTACCCCTCGATGAGGACGACGAGGAGCTGCTTGTTGTCGCTGAAGGCGACGGGCAGGGTGACGATTCGTTTGGTGGCGTCTCCTCGCGTCAGGTCCTCCGTGTGAAGGAGCTCTCCGACCAGGTACCGCCACACTCGCACGGTGCCATCCGCGCTGCCCGAAAACAACACCGATGGCTGTGACGTGGGGATGTAGATCCTACTCACGAATCTATGCGCGGGTGGGGCGTGTGAGCATGCTCGTACCCACATGAGGTGAATAGGCGTGTAGGAAAGGCGTACTGTGTGTGGCCAAGGCAATAGGCCTCAATGTTGTAGGCCTTTGGGTACTGACTCACGCGGATCTTCTCGTCTCTGTCCGCAGAGAGAAGCAAATCGCCGGCAGGAGACAGGAGCTGGGCATGGACGTAGGTACAAGTGAGGGCGCATTCATAGAGCCCAACGATATTCAACAACCAACGGGCAGCCACATACCACTTCGGTGATGATGGAGACATGGCCAAGGAGGACCTTGGGCTGTTCGTTGGGCTGGGCCACTGGCGACGAGAACACCTCACCAAACTGTTAATGCACGTCGTCAGCATCCAGGTCCATCAGAGTGGCGAGCACACAAGAAGGCAGGCGGCACCTTATCAGAGTAAACGATGACCTCTCCCTCCGCACCCGAAGCAAACACAACGCTGGTGAGCTTCTTCGGGTTCTTCCTGCACAGCAATCGCTCCAGTAAGCGGCAACGTACGGTCGGTGGAAGCAGGAGTGGGGGAGGGTGTACTGGGTCTCGCCTTGGTAATGGTAGGTACGGCCCTCGTGAATGAGCCACAATTTTACAACCTTGTCATCTCCCACCGTGGCCAGGAGGGTGCCGTTGCTGTTCCATGCCGCACTTCTAATCAAATCCGAGTGTTGATTGCTCGCCTCCCCTTGAAATTGCACGAACTGTCCCTCCCTGCAAGACAAAGTGAGAAAATTGGACAACAAATTAAATTGGACAGCAAACCTGAGATTAAAAATGGAGAAGCTAGATCCAGAAACGAGCAGCAGCAAATCACGATGCGGGCTGATGCGGATGAGATGAAAGGGCAACGAGCGAGGCTCCGTTGCGGCAGACACGGACTCGGTCCTCTGTTCTTCGACCTCCATCTCTAAATCAGCAATATTCCAAGTGCCGGCAAAAAGCTTGGGCCGCAACCGCAGTGTTCGGCTTGGTTAGACTCTGGCCGTAGTGCGACCGAACAAGGTGCAAGTTGCGCGTCGCGTCGTTACGTGCGCTGGTGTGTGTCGTTGCCGATGTCTCGCCCACGACGAGACAGACATGCACCCCTGGCCTCGTGCAAGTACTTGTGGTGGCTTTCAAGCCCAATCGTACCAGCTGTATTCTTGTCAAAGAAGATGCCCCTTACGCTCATACATCATAGGTAGCAATCTCTATCAAGTTGGAGTCCGGGTCTCGCACGTAGACTGACCGAATCGGACCTATAGCGCCCGTGCGAGCAACAGGGCCCTCCTCGATATCGACGCCGCACGTAGCCAAGTGGGCAGCAACTTCGTCGAGGGACAACTTGGTTACAAAGCAAAGGTCGCCCGACCCGGGCGTCGGGCGGAGAGCCTTTGGCTCGAACTCAGCGCCCGCTTGGTGCAGGTTAATCTTTTGCTGTCCGAAGAGGAGGGCCTTTCGCGCGTGTTGCGGGCCGAAGGTGACCACCTCCATGCCGAGCACGCGCTCGTAGAAGTCGCACGTTCGGTCGATGCTAGCCACCGTCAACACCAAGTGGTCGACCCTCTCCACGATGCGCACCTTGCCGGAAGCCTCGCCTTGCGTGCCCCTCTTCTCCATGCGATTGTCTACAACAATGTCGGTCTGGGAACTGCGGGCTGGCCGCAAGCTGCGTGAGCAAGCATGGACGGGGAGGAAGAGGTGGTGCTGGCAACGCAGCCCCACTGTAGTGAGAACGGGCTGCCGTCATACTACGAATACGGGGTGCCGTTCATAGCGTGCGCAGACGCCCACCCGGAGCTGTCATGCATTGGGAAGGCCTTGTTCGATGCTAGGGCCATTGGCAGGTACGGGCTTGGTCTCAACGTGCCCTTTCACGCGCTTTCAGCTCTCTTCCCGCTCCTCCTTGCTGGCTATAGGCGGCGCACTTTGCCTTCTCCACGGTACCAAGATCTTGCTGATTTTGTTTGTGTACAAATTAAATTGTCGATGATTCACTTCACTTCTGCATTAATCACTCCCCCTCAGGGACTGCTTTGTGGTCGTTAAGAAGACAGCACGCAATACAATGTGGTCGACCCTCTTCTTTTGTTCTTTTGGCTTTTGCTTCAGCGCCCTCTACTGCCTCCTTCGACACCTTCGCAAGGCACGCTCCTCCTCCACTCGGTTGGGTCTGGGCTCAGACTTTTCGTGTCATGTGAACAGAAGGACGACGACTGGACTCCTTTCTTGTCGGGTCTGCTTAGCGGTTCGGCGATGCTGTTCGAGCAGGAGGAGCGACGCACAGAGCTGCTCTCCTTCGCCATGCCGCGGTTCGCAGAGATAGTGTGGGGTCTTGCCGAGAAGCGCGGCTACGTTCGTAATATACCTTATGGCTCCCCTCTTCTCTTCGCTCTCGCTCTGGTATCCCCCATGCAACCCCTGGAGACATTCGTCGCTATGATATGAACACTCTCATCCAACGCATGCGTTGTGGTCGTCAGGGAGTGGTGATGCACGCGTATCGTCGTGAGCCTCACAACCTGAAACCAGTCTACCGCACCATCATCAAGCATGCATTCTCGCTCTGATGGCCAGGCACGTGCTCTGGGTGGAATGCGTTGTCTTCCGTTCCAGCAACAGCACATCTGTGGCCAAGTAAGCTGCGCGCCCAGCTCCGTGCCGTTGAGGTCCTGGGGTCGAGGTCCGTCAAAGGGCGGCTGTTCTGCACGGAAGCTCGCTAGATGATCTCGCCGTGTACGGCCGCAAGTGGCAGGAGGCGCCACAATAAAAATAAATAAAAATTTCTTTATGTTTTACTCTGCGAGAGAAAGATGCAAGTGACGCGAAGGGAGCAAGGCAACCTGGTGCTGGAGGATGTGCCCGAAACTGTGCCGCCCCACATCACGCAGCGACTTGAGCAGTACCAAAACACACGTGGAGCGAACCTGCACGATTGGCACCACGCCGCACACTCTGCCGACGAGGCAGAAGGTATGCTCATATCCACTCGCTTCGCCGAGACCATTCAACTTCACTACATCTCTCGCCCCGCTGGGTACTACTCTTCTTGTTATACTTATTTTGCTGGTTATTGATTGAACGCTTGATCGTTGGATTTCCACAGGTATCGCAAGCAACTTACGTTCTTCAAGGAGCCAGTGATGTCCGCGTCGATGTGCCTCAAGCATGACTCACCATACCGCAACAGGTTGAGGCTTGCGCCCTCGTTCTTCTTGTGACGCACTACTTATGCGCGGTGCCCGTGGCGAACAGCGTTCTGTTCCTTCGCGATGTGGGTGGGGCTGAGCTCTATCAAATCTATCACTTCGACCTCGCCACGGCCAAGTATGCGCTACTGTCCGATGGCGTCTCCAGGCACGGTGCAATCACCTGGTTCGTCTCAGACACACACACACACACACACACACACACACACACACACACGCATACGCCTGTCACGACACTTGGCTATGCACGGCACCGATACCTGGTGTGCTGATGCCTGCGTGGACCCAGGGCGCCTAGCGGAGACCGGTTCGCCTACTACAGCACGCAGCGCAACAGGAAGGACTGGGACATCTACGTGAGCGAGCTGCCCGCGAGCTTTGGGGAGGCCCCCAAGCAGGAGATGGTCTTGAGCGAGGGTGGGTCCTGGTTTCCCGTGGACTGGTCACACGACGGATCAAAGCTACTCGTCAAGAAATACATCAGGTACCCCCCCTCCGCTTCTCGCGTGAGCCCACCACGCGTCTTGGCAGAAGCGGTTAACCTCTGCTGCCCAGTACCAACGAATATCAGGTGTACATCCTGCATCTGGGCAGTAACGCGTTGGTGCAAGTCAACCCGAGCGAGGACAAGGTAGGCCCTTCTCAATTCGTTTGAGACGAGAGATGTCGCTCTCGCCTGTCGTGGGCTGCTCACGCCAGGCCATCTACACGCGTGACTCAGATCTCCTACGGCCCGGGGCTGTTCACGAAGGACGGCGAGGGCCTCTTCATGTCGTCCGACGAGATGGGCGAGTTCCAGCGCCTCTACTACTTTGACCTGAGGTACATCAGTCCGAGGTGTACTCTTTGCGGTCTAGGCCTCAGCTTTCTTGTGCTCACTCCCCGCTCGCTGGTGACCGGGCGTTTTCTTGAAGCGACAACACCCTCCCGAAGATGCTCACTGCCGACATCCCGTGGGACATCGACTCGATCGAGCTATCCCCCGATGGTGCGTGCAATCGATGGCAAGCTCGGACTTTCTCCCCACGACAGCTGATCTGGTGCATGCGTGTTTTTTTGTTTTTTTGTTTTTTTGTTTTTTTGTTTTTTTGTTTTTTTGTTTTTTTGTTTTTTTTTTCGCCGTACACCCAAGGCAAGCGACTGCTGTTTATTACCAACGAGGATGGAATATCCGTGGTCTACGTCATGGACACGGCCACCTTTCGCTACAAGCGCATCGCTAATAGCCCCATCGGTATGGCCTACTCGGCCAGGTATGTAATTGGTTTATGTCAAACTTCTTCTGGTGCGCCTCGATGACCAGCGCTGATCACGCGCTCGCAACAGGTGGCACCCCAACAGCAAACAGATCGGCATCGTTTTCAACACGGCCCAGACACCCGGCGATATCTACACCCTCGACGCCCCTTCGTTTGATGATGAGGGTACGGCAAGCGCACTCACCTCTGGTAATAGCTTCGCGTACGTGATGTCAGACACCAGGCGACTGAAATGCGGTGGTGTGTGTGTGTGGGCAGGCCAAGAGGCCGTGGTGGAGCCCGTGCGTTGGACGTTCAGCGAAGTCGGTGGCCTCAACACCGACCTATTCGTGGTGCCCAGTCTCGTCCACTACGTAACCTTTGACGAGGACAGTGAAGGTAAGAAGCGCACCATTCCAGCGTTCTGCTACAAGCCACGCGAATGCTCGCCAGACAAGAAGTTGCCTGTCATCATCACCATCCACGGCGGGCCTGGTTCGTGCACCACCCCATGCGCTGGGTGTTGTGTGCGGTGGGCTAATCACGGCCATGATTCGCTCAGAGGGCCAGTGGCGACCGTCGTTCATTCCGCGGGTGCAGTACTACTGCTGCGAGATGGGCGTGGCGGTGCTGGCGCCCAACGTGCGCGGGTCCACAGGCTACGGCAAGTCCTACCTGCTCCTCGACAACGGCTTCAAGCGTGAGGACTCGGTCAAGGACATCGGCATGCTCATTCAATGGGTAAAGCAACAGGTTAGAAGCGCTCTCGCCCACCTTTCCTTTATTGTTTTTTTTTTTAATATTTATATTTATAATTTTATGTCATCATCATCATTATTATCACTCTGTTGCTATGACCTTGTCTAAGACTGATGCATCGACTTGTGACACACAGCCGGAGTTCGACCCCGACCGTATCATGGTGGACGGCGGGTCGTACGGGGGCTACATGGTCCTGGCTTCCATGATCCACTATGGCAACCAGCTCTGCTGTGGCATGGAGCGAGTGGGCATCAGCAACTTTGTCACCTTCCTGGAGAACACATCCGACTACCGACGCGACAACGTCCGTTTCTCCCCCCCCCCCTCTCCCAGCCGGCATTTGGCTTGCCTCGTGCTCACCTCCCAGAGGACGTGGTGTGCATTTGCCAGAGACGGGAGGAGTACGGCGACGAGCGGATTCCAGAGATGAGGCAGTTCCTGGAGGCTATATCCCCCACCGCGCGCGCGCATGAGATCAACAAGCCCATGCTCATCTCCCAAGGTAGGGCCGAGACCGTCTGTCCAAGTCAAGAATGCCTCCTCTTCTCGATCGTCCTTGGCCAACTCTCGTTCTCTCTCTCCCTGGTGTCATGTTCCAGGGGCCAATGATCCGCGCGTGCCTGAGCGCGAGTCAGAACAGATCGTGAAGCAGATCCGCAAGCCCGGCGCTCCCGTGTGGTACATCCTCGCCAAGGACGAGGGTGCGCTTGCCCCCCCCCCCATTTTCCTGTGAGCACGTAGCTGACACTGCGGTGGTGTAACGAAACGCAGGGCACGGCTTCAAGAAGAAGACCAACATCGACTTCTACCTGGAGCGGGAGGTCATGTTCGTCGAGCAACACCTCCTGCGTCCCCGCCAATGAACTTGGCGTGGCGGCGAAAGCAACGCTTCAAGAAGGTCGAGGAGTGTGCGAGTGGGGCAGCTGTTTATTTGTTACCTTTATTAAATAAATTAATTTAACAAGGGAGTGGGCCCCAATGTCTTGCTCAGCTCTTGTTCTCGTCGGCGCTTAGTCGGGCAAAGAGGTTGGCGTACCTCTTCTTGTCCTTCTTCTCCTGCTCCGCCACCTGCAACACACACGCCCACCAAACGATGAGAGGGGTGGCAAGAGCTGTTTGCGCGAGTACGTCGCGGGACGCACCTTGCGTTTGAGGAGGAGGAGCTCGCGCTGGACGTCCTTGTTCTGGGGCTCGTGCTCGAGAGCCGTGTTGAGCATGATCTCGGCGTCCCGCCACTCGTCGAGCGCCGACAGGGCCTGGCCCTTCCTGAACAGAGCCTTGATGTTGCTCACGTCGAGCTTCAACGCCTGCACACCACCGCAACCCATCAGCGAAACGAGTCACGGTCAGCCACACTTGGTCGCTGCAAGAGCGACAGAGAGACCCGGGGGGGGGGGTGTAAGGGGTCCTGCCAACCTTGTCGCAGTTCTCGATGCAGGCCTTGTACTCCTTGAGCTTGAGGTTGCAGGCGGCGGTGTTGAGGTGGGCCGTGACTCTGAGCGGCATGGCCTGCGCCTTCTCCTCATCGGTGAACGAGTGCTCGTTGTCCACAAACGACGACGCTTTCTGCGTGGCGAATGACGAACGAGTGAATGTGAGCAGAGTCCACCGTGTGAGCGAGCAGTCAAGCGCAGAGATCTAGCCGGGTAAATGGTCACCTTGTACTTCTTGATGGCGCCCTTGAACTTGCCGGCCTTGAAGAGCTCGTTGCCGTCGTCCTTGCTCTTCTGGGCGGCGGCGATCTTCTCCTCGTTGGTCATCTCCCACGAGGCCTTCTCCTTGGTGAACTCCAGCAGCTCTACCTCGTAGTGCAGCGTGGCGTCGGCCGGCGCGGTCGGGTGGCCCTTGGCGTAGTCGCCGCTCACCTTGAACAGCGCCTTCTCGCCCTTTTTCATGCTCTCGATTCCCTGCACACCACAGCCGCATGATGCACAGGTCAGCCCACGGCATGAGCCTGGTGCGATTGCTCCAACACACACACACACACACACACACACACACACACACACACACACACACACACACACACACACACACACAAACGGAGAGAGATGACATCCTGCCGGCATGCGTACCTTCTCCAGCCCGGTGGGCACGGCCTCGGAGCCGAGGACGAAGGTGAAGTCGGTCTTGGACTCGATGGGCTGGCCGTCGGCGGTGGTGAGGTTGAAGGAGACCTTGACCTCCGAGTCGTCCTTGGGCCTCTCCCAATCCTCAGGCGCGGCAGCGCGCAGCAACTTCTTGAGCACGCCGCCGTCGTGGGTGAGATCCTCCTCGTCCTTCCAGCTCAGCAGCTCGATGTCGAACACTGCGCAGAGAGAGAGAGAGAGAGAGGAGACCGCATGAGCGCAGGCTGGGGTGCGTGAGAGCGGAGCGCGTGGTCAGTGGGGTACCGAGGGTGGCATCGGCGGGGATGGTAGGCGGCGAGCCGCTCTTGCCGTAGGCGTAGTCGGAGCGGAGCACGACGCGGCACCGCTCGCCGCGCTTCATCGTGGCCACGGTCTTGTCCCAGCCCTTGATGACTTGGCCAGCACCCAGCTTGAACTTGAAGGGCTCGTCTCTGTCGCGGCTCGAATCGAACTTCTTTCCATCCACCAGGGTGCCGGTGTAGTGTACTATTGCGACACACAGAGATCGTAAATTAGAAGGGATGAGTCAGCGGCAACCACAAGATGATCAGCAAGGGGCGTGTACCCGAGACATCAGAACCAGAGGGCGGTGTGTCGCTGCCGGTGCCCTCGGTTATGATTGTCTTAACCACGCCTCCGTCGCCCGAAAGATCGATTTCCATGCGCTCGTCGGCCATTCCAAGCTGCTGTCACTCTGCTCTCACGTAGGTTATGATCGACTACAACCACCAGCTTTTATTTATTTTGTTTATTTTTCTTGCATTTTGAGTGTTTTGCGAAACTCACCCGAAAAACAAGGTGGTGGGCGCAATACAACCTGAAAGTTGTTCTGAGCTGGATGGAGGCGTGCGGACCCGAGTGCTATGGGGGCGTGAACTGCCCCTATTGGCGAAGCATAGGGGTGGATATCAAGCATGAGGCGAGGCTGCTTCTGGAGCACCTTGGCCCCATGCGCAGCGCACAGCCGGCCCTCTATTTCCTGCTCACCCACATGCCCCCCAGCAGTGCAACCACGTTCGACGTACGTGCTCTCTCCCTTTCCTCGTCTCCCTTCACTCACACTGAGCTGCGATCGCGCTGCAGGTGCCCAAGTCCCTCTGGCAACTGCCAGCCAAGCTGTTCTTCGTGTTCAGCCTGCTTGGGCTCACCCCTACAGAGACGCCGTTCAGGTGGCGACTGCCAGATGCTGACTCCCCCGAACGCGAGCGTCTCGAGCACAGTGCTCGACAACTGTCCCGCGCGGCGGCAACAACCGGCGATGGAAGCGAGGCCGAGGTGGAGCCGCGCGGCGAGGCAGACCAGGACGACGGCTGGGCGTTATCAGATCGCGATGTCTGTGAAGGTATGGACGACGACGCCGATGAGACAGGCGTCGATGGCCACGACGACGAAGAGGAGCTCGACGAGGTGAGGCGGTCCTACGACGACGTCATGACCGAGCAGCTGCAGGGTGTGCTGGCTAGGATCAAGGGCGCCTACGGACCCGACACCGCCGCACAATTCAGGTCTCTTCGAGGCAAGGCACGCACCGACTGCGCAGTTGAGTGATCACACAATACGCGCGCGCACACACAAGGAGAGCTGACTCCACAAGATAGATCAGGCTACTGCTTCAGGCTCGGGCAGACCCCCGCGTTCATTGCGGCGACCGCGAGACGCTTCTCCACCACGCGGCTTACTTTGGCTGGACAGCATTGATGAGTCTCTTGATCGACTGTGGAGCCGGTACGCTCCCGTTCTTACGCCGTGTATCGTCTTCTCTCTCTTTCTCTTCTCTGTTTACTTCGATCTAATCACACACACACACACACACACACACACACACACACACACACACACACACACACACACAACACATACACTTTTCACACACAACCCACCAACAACGCCTCGCCCTCTCAGACGTCGATGCCATAACGCAGGCGGGTGAGAGCGTACTCTATTGGGCGGCCAAGGGCGGGCGCAAGGAGGGCCTCCGCTTGCTCATCGGTACGACTGACGGAGCTCCTCTGCCCCCGAACACACCCAACACCTCGCCTTCTTCGGGTGCGCCAGTGAGCGGAGATTGACAAGCGGGGGATTGCACGAACAGAACGGGGGGCGTCGGTCGATATCAGAAACGACATGAAGGAGGGACTGCTTCACTACTGCGCCGACTACAGCATGGAGATCCTACAAGAACTGATCAATGCAGGTAAGCGTTGCTTGCGCGCGTGAGCAGGGCGGAGCGGGCTCTCACATACTCTGCGGCCATACCACAGATGCCGACGTCAACGCGAGGGACAACCTTTACTACACGCCGCTCCACTTCCTGTGCTACCTGCCCTACGACCTGGCCGAGATCGGACATGACATCATGGACGTACGTGTCACTCCTTGCCCCCCCCCAGGTCCATTGGCCAGTCCACGCTCATGCGTGGTGGGGGGGGGGCGTTCGTCGCGCGCTACCAGCGAGTGCTCTACCTCATCAGCCAGGGGGCCGACCCGAATGCCCGAAACAAGAAGGTGGCTACTCCCCACGCCCACGCACGCTGGGATCGATGGCCGCCATTGGCTGATCGCAAACCCGACGCTTGGGTGTGGGAGGGCAGGGCGAGACGCCGTTGAGCATGCTGGACCGGCGGCGCATGCGAAAGGAGGCCGCGCAGGTGAGGGCGGCCGCTGACAAATACCGGCACCGCAGACGCAAGCGGCATCGCGAGGAGAACGCCGATGAGTACAGCGACAGCGATTCCGACGGCGACCACCAGGGCGAGCCAGCAAAGAGAACAGCGCGCGAGCAAACGAACGCGAGCAGTAGAAAGGAGACACGCTCGGAGCTGTCGACCGACAGCGACGAGCTATACGAAGATGACAATGACGAAACCTACGGCGAGGATTCGGGACACCAGCGATGGAACGGGACGACAAGGAGGAGGGGCCGGGTGCACGACCCGGACCGGCTGCCCCGATATCTGATCTACGGGGAGGTCTCGCCGCCGGACAAGTGGCCCGCCGAGGTCTGCACCTACGCCCGCTCGCTCCGAGACGTGCCCGCCAACGCCGACAAGATCCCGAATGACCACGAGCCCACCGTCCAGCTCCTGCGCACTTCGGTACCGTCCGCTTGACCAGTGGCTGAGCTCTACCCCCCCCCCGTTCTACGGACCGCTGATGGGCCAGCAAACTGGGGGGTAGGAGCCGTGGCACTGCGTGGAGGTGCGGCTGGTGCCGCCGGGGCATCCGCTGGAGGGGCTTCCGACGCCCCAGCGAGGTGTCTTCGCCACTTGCGACATCCCGACCGGCACCTGCCTCTTCGAATACACGGGCGAGATCGTGCTCGCGTACGCCGTCACCCCTTTTCCCTGTGTGGTTGTGTGTATGTGTGTGATGTGTTGTGAGGGTCTTGTACCGGCGCTGACTGCCCGACTCTCTCATGTGGCGACAGCAACCCGGACATCAGCCTTGAGCAGCCCTTCTGCATGTGGTACTCAGAGACTCAGGACATTGACGCCGCACGCTACGGCAACGAAAGCCGGTATGTCGGCATCGTCCCCAGCATCGCGGGCGGTCAGGCACATGGCTAAGTGAAGTGTTGGTTGGGCGTTGGTGTTCAGGTTTGTGAACGATGCGTCGCAGCCACTCAAGCTGGGCCAGGTCAACGCCATCATGGGGCAAACCTACGCGCGGGATGGGGCTTGCATCTTGGTCATAACCACTCGACGCATACGCAAAGGAATGGTAAAACGCTCGCACTCGCCCTCCCCCACCTTCTCTCACACACAACCACCCACTATGTCAGGAAATCCTGGTGGACTATGGTGCGAGTTATCACAGCATGTTCTCTACGTCAACGACCAGCTCCCCAGGAGAGCTAGCGGACGAGCATGGAGAGAGCGGCACGGTGGAATGAACAGAGCAAGTGCTGGACCCGCTGTATGCAAAAACATTCGCGCGCGCACAACCCTAAACTAGTCGCGGGGCGGTGGCGCGGGAATGGGCGACATGTGGGGCATCATCGCGTCGCCCACCTCCATCTGGGGATCGGTCTCGGGCGGGGGCGAGAAGTACTCGAAGCCCGGAGTGGGCGGCGGGCACAGGCCGCCGACGTCGTCGGCCGAGGGCGAGCGCGGGGAGAGCAGCACGGAACCGGACGACTCGCCGGCGTAGGGCGGCAGCGGAGGCGCCTCGTTCTGCACCGCCAGCAACTGCGGAGCGCAGCACAGATTGTGGGTGAGACACATTACCCCAGCACCACACACCGCGTAGTAGGCGGATCGAAGCTCTGTACCTCGGCGGGGACCTGAGCCAGGGGCGCCTTAACCGCCAGAGGCACCTGTCGATTCGTTTCCGTGTTACCATGCGAAAATAGAAGTAAAATGACCAGGGGAGGAGGGGAAGGGGAAGCAGCGCGTGCCTGAACGTCGTCGCGGTTGAGTTCGAAGGAGTGGACCGAGGAGTGGCCGTACATGTTTCGGCTCAGCGCAACTTGCACCTCCATCACGTTGTGGCGCAGGTTGTCCTGAACGCACTCAAGTGAGCTACCGCCCGCAAAGAAGCGAAGGAGGAAGCGTACGAGGTGCGGCTGCTTCGGCGAGGGAATCGAGCTGCACGCCTTGTCAAAGTCTTGCCAGGGGAAGTCCTAGGTTGCACGCACGCACACACGAATCGGAAGGGAGTGGGCTTCGCGTCATGTGTGTGTGAGCAGCGGCGCCACGGTCTTTGTACCATTTGCACGAGCGTGGTGTTGGTGACGAGACCGAGGGCGATGGCCTGGAATCCGCTGATGGTGAACCCGTTGCCGTCCACCACGAGGCCTGCGGTGCCCGCAACCCCAACCCAAGTCAGACTGGTGCACGGCCGGCGGGCGCCAGGCGGGCGCTTATGTGAGTCGAGTGTACGTTTGAGGATGGGGTTCGTGGATAACAGGTTGGCGATCAGCGCCGCACCCTTATCGCCCAGCTTGTTGTCGCTGACGTCCAACACCTGTATAGGCAGCCGCGCGCAGCAGGCCCGACCATCATCAGCATTACAACGCAGTACCTCCGACGGGGGAGGGGAGGGGGGGCTCGGGTGTGTGTATGAACGGAGGGAAAAGAGAGGAGGGGGGGTAAGCACCTCTAGCGTTTCGTTCTTGGCGATGAGGGGCATGAAGGCGTCCATGGCTGGACCCCACCCGCCGGCCAACCGCAACGCACGGATCTGGAGAGCACAGCACACGGAACACCTGAGCCGTCAGCGCCACTCAGACCTGCGCGCGCACACGCTCCAGCGGAGACGACGCACGTTGGGGTTTTGCGACACCAGGGAGCAGAGAACGCCAGCCGTCTGGGAATCGGGCGACCTGCGGTCCGCAGTACATGCCATGAGGGGTTGGTGAGCTCCAGTAATGAACGGGAGATGGCCAGGATAATCACACCGACGCCTAGCCACTGCGTCGCTCGAGAGAGAGAGAGAGAGAATGGGGAGGTGCATACTTGCATGCGTGGTCGAGTATGAGGGTGTGAAGGGCGGGGAGCCCAGTGAGGCTCTGCAAGATCTCCTCCATTCCTCGGTTGTGGATCTGCTCACGCGGGCACGCCCCCCCCCCCGATGAGCGTGCTCGGCTGTGGCGGAAGGAGAGGGATAGGGGGGGGAGACCGCACCTTGTTATGCGACAGATCGAGATAGGCCACGTTCTTGCATTGTCTGATGAAACCGGCAAACGTGGAGCAGTCCTTCTTCGTGATGTCGTTCTTGGCCTGGAGGTCGCATGCGTGTTGTATTAGCCTCCCCCCGTACTCCTCTCCCACCCGCTCGCTCAGGCTGTGATTGCCCCCGTTCGGCAGGCGCGTACCAAGTTAAGGCGGACCGACCGGAGGTTACCGTTCTCTCCCACGGCCTTGGCCACCAGCGCCACATGCTCGCCTGGCCGACCCCCCCCCAATCACGACGCCGTTGCGCGGGTCAATACCCGGGAACGGGGACAAAACAGAAGATCGACGAGGAGGAGGAGGAAAAGAGGGAGGAAGAGACCAGCAAGGTGGCACGACGACAGGTCGATCGTAACGAGCGTCCGGCTCATCTCGCACACCGTGCGCACCAATTGGGCACCGGCTAAGGACGCGAGTGCGCATGGATCACGCGTTTAGCAGCGAAATCGCAACTGTGGCACTGAGAGAGGTGGGAGGACACGAACCGTGGTCAAGCCTGTTGCTGGAGACGTTGAGCTCGACCAAATTCTGTTGGGGGAGCCCAGTGAGTGGTCGACCCGGCAAGGGAGAGAGATGATGCTGTGGCCGTGAGCGCGAAGGTACCTTGAAATGGCGTAGGGCCGAGCCCACAAGAGTGTAGTTGAGGGACAGGTCGGCGATCATCAGACGCTGGAGCGGGCTGTACTCCTTCACGGCGTTCAGCCACTGGGCAAAGAGGTCTGGCAGCGAACAGCGAGTCGACAAGAATTGACGGGCAAGAGTATTAGAGGGGGGGAAAGGGGAGAAAGAAAGAGAAAGAGACGAAGAGCGAAGAGCACGGTACCCGAGCATGGGTCGTCGCATTTGTTGCGCGAGATGTCCAGCGATGTGATGGTCAGTGACATGGAAAAGTTGCGCATGAACGAAGAGAAGATGGCCAGCATCCTGAGACATTTACAAGAGGGGGGGGGAGGCGATTAAGACAAACAAAAAACACACGATCGTCTTGGTGAGCTGAGTGGGTGGCTACCCCTTCGGGCTGATGTGGCAGGAGGAGATGTCCAGCACGGGGAGGCCGTGCTTGAGGCTCTTTAGAATCCAAAACGCGGCGTTGCGTAAGAACATACGGGTAGGTAGGAGACAACGGAGGGCGTCATTACCTGCAGGGCATCGGCGAGGTGGAGGGCGCCCGCGGTGCCCAGGTTGCTCCCACGCAGCACCAGCACCTGTAGATAGAGGAAAGAAGGGAAGATGAGATTGGCCGCCTCGCCCCAATCACGTGTGGCAGGCGTTTGGGACCTGCACGCCGGAGGCCGGGTTGAACCGCAGCCCCTGACAGAACTCGGCAAAGTGATTGTTGGGGCACGGGTCCTGTGTACGTCGACCGGCACGGTAGACGGGAATAATGAGCTCACTGGTCGACATCAAAAACGGGAAAGACGCGGGTGAAGGAGGGAGGGCATACCACGGAGGCCATGTGCACTCGAGTCAAGCTCTCATTCCTGCGCAGGGCATTGGCCGCGTAGAGGAACACGTCCTGCCAGACAGACCCGATGGCCATGGGTCAATACGGCGCCAAGTACGCGTCCCTTTGATTTGTGTCGTGTGCGTGTGTCTCCGAGAGATTGGCGGGAAGGGAGCCAGCGACGTAACGCTGTGGTATTACGGTCAGCCCTACCTTGTGTCCCGATATGGCCTCGATTTTGAGCGACGTGAAGTATTGGTTTTGCTCCAGCGCTCCGAACACGGCGCCCAGGTCAAAGCTGTCAAAGGACGAGGTGAGGCCCAGCAAGCCAGACCTAGACCGAGAGCGGACCGAGGAAGAGAGAGAGCGAGGCGAGGAGCCGCCTACCTGATCGAGGACGATGGGTGAATGCCTGGGATATCGTTGAGGTTGAGTTCGGTCGACTTCTGGCGCACGACGAGGTCCTGCAGATAGGTGATCACCTGCTGGCTGACCGGGGTCCTCCTGAGGTCACAGTAGGCTTACGGCGCATAGGCAGAGAAAACGAGAGAGCGAGTCAGGCCAAGGCATCCGCCCTCGCTGCTCGACGAACAGACCCACCCCGCAAGGGCTTACCTTGATAGGTCTCCAGGAAGCCGGCCGCTATGCTGTTGGCGCCGGTGGGCGTGAAGGGCAGGAGCCTGACAGGTGCGGGGGAGAGGAAGGAGTGAGTGAGTGGGTCAGGCGCGTGTACGGTGGCGTGTGTTTGTACTCTGAGTTGTTGAGGCCGATTTTGAAGGACTCGCCGGCCGCAAACGTGGGAGCGATCCTGTCAAAGGCCGTCCTGCACAACCACACCGCCCCGGCGAGCAGAAGCGCCACGCCACTCAAATGAGCGAGACGAGTCTAGCGGGGGAGGGGGCCAGGCAACGACGCACCTAAGCGCGAGCAGAAAGTGAGGCAGAGTGGTGGCCATGAGGATGAACTGCTTCTTGCAGCCCTGTAGAAGGCCAAACAAAGACACCGACAGACAGTCAGACAGCACACTGTGGCAGCAAAGTGGAAGAGATCGTCATAGAGGCATACCAGCTTCCCGTTAGGAAACATGGTGCAGTGCATGTGGTAGCCCGTCGTACGCTTGCCGCAATAGATCAGAGTCAACTGCAGTGGCAAGTGAGAGCCGCGGTGAGAAGGTCAGGTCCTGACGTCATTGGCTTCTGCCAGCAGCGCGTGCGGGTGAGGGCCGATGGGTGGGTGGTGGCTACCGCTTCTTTGCTTCCATTCACTTCAAGCAGATCGAACAGAGGACAGCTGAACTTGACCTGGCAACGGGGAAGGAGTGTGGTTAGAGAGCCTCGCCGATTGAAACGACGAGGCCGAAGGAGAACGAGCGGCTAGTTGCGCACCTTTCGCCGGCCCAGCGCCGACTTGACGATGACGAAGATGCGGAAGCGTCCCAGAGCCACGAGCGCCTTCTTCCTCTTTTTGGAGTCGCTCTGCACACGGATAGCCACAGTTGGCCACGGCACGCATTTGCAAAGAAGAGAAAGAACACGTACGGTGATAAGGTGGGCATTGCCAATGAACCCGAAAGACGGGGGGCTGATGTTGGCGTCTTCCTTGGTGCCTTCCAAGCAGTTCTCTTCCACCCACACTGCAGGACAGAAAAAAGGCTCGTGAGCAAAATATATTAAAATTTAAAAAAAAGCCTCATCTGCCATTTTTTTGAAATATCAATTCTTTCTTTTATATTTTTTGTGATCAATATTTTTGTAATTATTAAATACAAATCAGAAGGCTCTGAGATGGGGTTGATGGATGGACGAAAGCAAGGCGCGCGTACGTCGTTCGGCAGAGGAGCCATCTCCTGCCGCTTCACTTTGCCGTGGCGAGCCTTCCATCTTGGCAGCTGTTCTTTCTTGGCTTGTCGCACGTTCTCGGCAACGACAAGCTGGCGCTTGTCTTCAGCACCTCCCGGCGAACCAGTGAGCTGCGCTCGGCCTTTTTTTCTGCGCACATTTTTCTTGCCTAGAATTACACGGCGAGCTTTATTTGCAGGCGACGAAAGCAAGTGACGGCTGGGGTGAGAGAGGCGCGAGGTGATGCCTCGCCCCTTGCGGGAAGGTTGAGGTGAGGAGAAGAGTGCAAGCCCACACGGTCAGGGAGGCTGTCAATAATGTGCGGTGTACAACGGATGTCTGGAGGAAGCCGCGGCTTCAGTCCTTCAGCTTCTGCGCCTTACGCAGACCGGGCAGCAAGCAGCCGGGAGGGCCAGCCTTGTTCAAGAACGGGTGCTGGGGGAGAAAGGGATAGCAAAAAACAGAGGCGCCTGAGTGAGTCCTTGCCCCTTCCAGCGCACACGTGTGATGGGGTTGCACGAGGTCGTTGTGTACCTTCAGGAGGGTGGCGGCGTCGGGCCTGGCGCCGACGTCCTTGGCGAGACACTTGTTCAGGAAGTCCTTGCACTCGGCGCTCCACTTGTGGGGCTCCTTCATGCCGGGGATTCCTTGCGTCGTGATCAAGAAGAGAGCCTGGGTGCCACACAGGGCAATAAGCAAGTGGCAACTGTGGACACGCGAGGCGAGGAGAGGAGAGAGTTGCGCGTACCCTGAGGGGAGGGAACTCCATGTAGGGAGGCTCGCCATCGGTCATCTCCATGAGCATGATACCGAGCGACCAAATATCCACCTTGTAGTCGTAATCCGTTCCTTGGATGACTTCCTGCACAGCAAAATAAAATGTAAAGAACAAGTAAATGATTAGTCGCTTCGAATGCCGCATGCGCTCGGGTTGTGTGCAGCGCGGTGTCGTTACCGGAGCCATCCAGTACGGCGTGCCGACCACTGTCGTTCGCTTCGCCTTCTGCTGCGTCAGCTGCGCGGCATAACCAAAATCGGCTGGAGAGTGGCAGAAGCGGACGTCAGTCTAGGACCGTACAATGGCAGATCAGCGGAAGAAGCTGTTAGTCGTACCGAGCTTGATGCTACCGTCTTCACCGATCAACACGTTGTCCGACTTGATATCCCTGTGAATGCGGTGAAGGCTGTGGATGTACTTGAGGGCCGAAAGCGTCTGTGGCAAAACAATAGAGTAGGTGACGGTCAGATAGAACATTAATAACAATCGATTAAGGCTGTGCAGGTAAGCAGCAGAACGGATACCTCTCGGCAAACGAAGGCGGCCTCAGCTTCGCCCATGTGGCAATCACCGTTGGGGTACTGCTCCAGCCACTCAGTGAGCATACCGTTGCTCAAGAACTCCATGATCACCTGCGGACAAGAACGCAGAGGAGAGTGAGCCTGGCGTGAAAAAGCAACGGCGGGACCGATGTGAGCTCGTACCCAGAGCTCGCCTCCCACGATATAGGAGTCGATGTATCCGACAATGTTGGGGTGGTTGGAGCTCTTCATCATGTGAATCTCGCTGGCCAGGAGCTTGGCGCTCTCGTCGTCGAGCTTCATCTTCTTGATGGCCACCTTGCGGTTCGAGCGCTTGTCTAGGGCCACGAACACTTGGCCGGCAGCACTGTCGAGCGTTTGGGGGGGAGGGGGAGCAAAAAGTGAGACCACGATCCACAAACAAGCTGGGCCAAGAGGAGTGTTTACCCTTCACCAATCTTTTCCTCGTTGACGTATCTCTGTGTGGGATCGTCGGTAGAGACGAGCTCCTCTGCAAGTGCGCACAGTCTTAGTTTACAGACAATCAACATACAACGGGCGTGTGCGAATGCGTACCGAGCCTGAGCTTCCTCTTTTCGGGCAGAGGGGTCAGAGAGTTGGATGAAGCAGGGCGAGCGTCTACCGTCATCGAATGGAGGGAAGGTAACAGTGTCAATCACATGATTGCTGCGTGTGCCTTTAGGTGCGAAGGACGAGGAGCAAGGCCAAGCTGTAAGAGAGAGAGAGAGAGAGAGAGAGTTCGACGTACGCGGCTGCACATTGATCATGTTCTGATAGAACTCGACTGCCTTGACGGCAGCGCCCTTATGCTTGTTGAACTCCTCCGGATCGATACCGGCCGAGCGGAGCATGGTCTCCCACTCTTTCGGCAGACCCTGGGCATCAGAGAGGAAGCCGAGCTCCCCACCACAGTCAGTAGAGTGACAACGGGCCTATAACGGGAGTGGGAGGGAAACGCACAGTGAAGCCCTTCTCGCCGTCGAAGCCTCCGTGCACCTTGTGCTGGACCGCCAGGGGAGCAGAGACGCTGTCATACGACCGGGCGTTCTTCATGATGGCATCCATCCACGCCTGCATCTCAGCGTCACTCTTGGCTGTCGATTTGGAGGAGGTATTAGACCTTGCGCCTCTTAGGAATGGATGCGGAGATCACCTTGGATATACAAGATCTTGTTCTTTGAGATGGCGGAATTGATTTCGAACACATGTGTTCGCTTGCTCTTGTCAGTCGCCTGAAGCGAAGCATTCTTCAAAGCCATAAAGCCCTTGGGTTGCTTGGATGTGGACTGAAGCCGAAACGGATTGGGGGGAAGGGTTATGATGAAGTTCTAAGCCGTGATGGATCTGATCTCCATAAATGGGGAGGATGCTGAACCTTCTTGTCCTTGAAGTAGAACAGCATATCGTTCTGCAAGACGAACCATCTCGTCTTCCAGTTCTTCACGACGTGGCCTGCGACGAGAAAGGATTTGAGTCCCCCCCCCCCCGAGAAACGAAAAACGAAAGGGGGTACGTACCCTGCTTCTGGAGGAGGCCTTCCTTGTCGGGAGAGCTCCACTGCTCGGGGTTGAGGTTCATCTGGTTATCACGATATATAGGGGTAACGTAAGGCTTGGTTGTTCCGCCTCATGAGGAAGAGAGAAGTGAGGAGCCACCTTTTCCTCGGCATCGATGTGGGCGGCGCTGGTGTTTCGTCGGAGCATCTTGTTAAAAGTTCGGGATCGATCACGAGGAGAGATGGGGGCCGGCGAAGAGGAAGGAGAAGAAGATAAAGCAGATGAAGCAGAGTTGAGGTGAACCGGATTGCCGCAAGTTACGCAGAATTTGATGGTCTTGGGGTCTTCTTTGCCGCACTTGGTACAATAACCCATCAAGCACACGACCTCAGGGGCCGCTTAGAAAGAGAGCGAAGAAGGAGAAGGTCTAGAGCTAAACGGCTAAAAGACGAGGAGGATCAGCCACACCAGATGATCAAAGCACGGAACGGGACAAGGCACCGTGGCCGCGCAAATTAATTTGCTGCCTCGCCGACGCTTTTGGACTAGATGGCGTCAATTTGTAGACCTGAACGGAAAAAGGCTCCGCCGAGGTCGACCTAAATTGTGTGCGTCTGGGTGGCATGAGAGCGAAGATGTTGACGCGAGGGGTGAGCCTTTGGGCGGCCTGCTGCTGCACGCTTGTCTTCCTTCTCATAGCGGGTCAGGTTGGACCGGCCGAAGCCACCCGCGACACTTGGGACGATGACTTCGACGATAATTTGTACTGGATTGATCGATTCGCGTTCAAGGAAGATGGCATCTGGAACATTCAAATCGATCCTGTGCAAAAGGTTTCCACCACACTTCTCATTCACTTCGTCGCTACCGACAGCTACCGACGTATTTCTGTTGTAGGGCACGCTACTGCACCTTCTGTCGTGCACGGATGGTCAGTACGATGATATGATCGACGGCTATTCAACATCAGATGGAAACAAGGTGTGTGCTTGACCTTTCACTTCGCCCTCTGTGGCTTGCTTTCACCTTCGGGACTTGCAGGTGTGCGACAAGATCTCCAAAAACAAGACCGAGTGTTTGGTGGAAGAGTTCCGGGGGTTTCTCAACTACACTGGCGTTGCCAAGACTCGCGATATGTACTGGTTCGTGCTTGTCAACTGCAATCAAACCGAACTCAACGTGGAGGTACCCTTTCTTCGGCTCGCGCGTCATGAGTTGTAGTCAAGCGCCACTCTGCTTCTCTCCCTCTCTCACGCATGCGTCGCCCGCTCACCTTCCGATGGTCTCCGCCCCGATCGAGAAGCTTACTAACCTGCTCTCCCCTCGAACGACATCTCAGTTCTACGAGTCATTCATCAATCCTGGTGATGAGTACCTTGGCTGGGACACCATTCCTCTGCCCTACATCTACGGCATTTTGATCCTCGTCTACGCCGTTTTGCTTCTGGCGTGGATCGCCAACATAGTCTTCATCGACATGGTATGTGCTCAATTCCGTACCGGCCTTCTGTGTACTCCTGCAGCGCTCAAGCCATGCGGCTTCTGACGCGACTTCATGGCTCTGCGTTCGTGTGTCCAGGGAGCCGGATCGAATCGTTTGCACAAGTACATTTCGATCTGGCCGGCCATGAAGCTGTGGCTCGTCGTCTTCAACACAGCATTCTGGGGCTACCTCTCTAATAAGGTAGGCATCGATTCCCGGTCCTCCTTTTTCTCCCTCTCTCCGCTTCAGCCTCTATGGATTGACTGCAGTCTGACGGCTTCTCCCGCTTGTGTTCGACATTCCAGGGATCGATGTTGTGGGGCGTGAGGGTGATCTATGTCATCTACAACTCCCTCTGGTATTCGTACTTCTTCGGAGCCCTCCTGCTGATCGGCCTGGCTTGGGGCATAAGCCGAAAGGGCATGGGCTGGGTTGAAGCCATGATCTTTACTGCGGTGCAAATGGTCTTCTACGTCACTTGGGTCATCAACTTTGCTTTCGACGGATACTACGTGGTATGCCTCTCGACCGTGCATGCAGCGCCGTTATTTTCGAAAGCTCGGGTTCCTTTTTACTCACCGCATGTCCGTAGGTTGCGTCCATCTTCGGGCTTGCGTGCATGTTGGTCGTCATCTTCTTCTTCACCTCCTTCAGCACCCAAAACGTCGACAAAGCAATCAAGAACAGCCAGTCGGTTGGGCCTCCCGACGCATCGTCCAGCGCTGGTGGGCTGGTGGTACGGGACTCCTCATCCGCTTTGCCGATTCGCGAAGCTTAATGCGTTGGCCTGCTACGTACACAGCCGCCGCCAGAGCTTCCTGTAGGTCCCACTCCGGGCGCTGAGCTCAACGACGTCAGATACCAGCGATCCAAACTCACCTTGCAAGAGCGCCATCGTGTCCTGCAGTGCGTCACCCAACTCCTCGGCTCCTCTCCTGGCGCAGGTCCCCGGGACCGCCCGTTTCTCCTTAGTCACTCCTGCATGGTTCATTCCATTTGGACAACAGGATATTCCAGGGCGTCCATATTGGCTACATTGCCCCCATGATTGCGGTACGCCCATTCAACGTCGCTTTCAAGTGTGCTTTGGCGGTTGTGACCCTGAAAAACGTGTTCGCATGACCAGTGGGCATTGATCTACGCGGGCTTGTTCCATTACCACACGTGGGCCTACCGCATGTTGAACGAGGCCAGCGAGCTCGCTCTTGTTGTTGTGCTTGGGTAAACCTCTTGCTCGCCCGTCCTCTTTGGCGCGACGATTGCTCTGACGCTCCGGGCCTGCTACACGTCGATCACAGTTGGTTGCTGCGACTGCGTAGGAGGAACCTCTATTTCGAGTTTAACGACGACGCGCTCATCGACTGGGAGAACAGGGAATCTCCAGCGGCCGCCCAGCCTGCGTACGCTCTCTCCCATGTCATTCTGGCGGTGCAACCCACGTGTCTCACGTGGGTGTGGCGCTATTTGATGATGGCCAGGCATGGCATCGAGATGGACACGCTGCCTCAGCAGGGCTCATCCGAGTCTTCCACTTTCCACAACCCCGAGCGTGGCGGCTATGCCGCGTCCGACGACGAGCTCAGTGTCATGACCTTCCCCGTTTATCCTGAGAACAACCACCGCGCCGCGCCCGAGGACGACCTGCCGGTGGTGACCTATCCGACCCACGCTAAGAGCGAGAACGAGAGGAGAGGTTGGTGAGAGCGTGAAGTGGTGGAGCCTCGCCCGGCGCAAGAGCGACACAGAGGAGAACCTGTGGGTGGATTTTATATTTATTTATGTATCTATTTCTGTACAAATACTGACCTTCTCCCAGCCCCACATATCGGTGATAGTGATGCTGATATAAGTTTGTATTGTCCTTTTTATTTGATTAAAATTGCTCAATAATTCTAGTTTTGGTAGGTCCGGGATCCCATAAGCGTCGAGTGCTCGGGCCAGGTTGAAAGCGTCCAGCAGGACACGAGGAAGGTTTATGTTTTAAATCCGCCAACCAACACCTCCCACTGCTTAGTTGTGGGTTGTGATCCCTAATGGCGATAGAAGAACGTCGACAACTGGGCAGGGTGAAGCCTGAGCCTCCGGGCGGTGGTTATCTCCTAATCAAAGTGGTCTCGACACCTTCTTCCTGACTCTGCAAAGTTAAACGATAAATCGAACACCGCAACTCCACTTCCTCCTGCACCGCCAGGCGCCAGGGCGGTGGGTCGCTCCCGGCTTTCTCGTAGGGGCAGACGAAGAAAATGGACATCTTGGCAAGAAAATAAACAATAAAAAACATTATCTAATCGGGGGACGAAAATGGCGCTGCGTCCTCTCGGTATGAGAATGGTCATGGACGCACCACTGCCGCCCGGCCATGACTTGAAGAAACTATACAGCAACCTGCCACCCCCACACTCGCCAGCAGCAAAAACGAAATCCAAGATCGACGTGGATCATTGGTGCCGACAGCTCACCCTCTTCATCGCCACGGGCCGTTTGCATTGCATCGACAAAATCGCGGCCATTATTGCCCATCTTGAACCACGAACTGTGCCACTCTTTAACGTCACGCCGGACCATCTGCATCTTCCGCCCTCGACCACAACTCCCAAGCCCGTTCAAACCGACTACCTCGCCACCGGACTCCAGCCGCTCAGCGTGCAGCTCCTGAAGAACGCCAAGGTCAAGATCGTGGTCGAGAATCTTTTTGACTGGCGCGCAGTGAGCGACGTGTTCAAGGTGGTCGATGTTCACAGGTTCAGCTATGCCAACCTCTACGACGCATTCGACCTGGATGACTTCTCGCTGGTGCTGCGCCCGGAGTGGCTGCCTCTCACGCCCAAGGTCGGATCTGTCGTGCTGCCCTTCCTCCTGCTTGTGCTCTACACCAAGCTCGCCACCAACACGACCGGGTCCGATGACGTTAGCATCCTCTTCTCCAAGCTCAAGCGATCGGTACCCTCATTTGTTGCCTCCACGTTGGCACATGCGCTCGGGCATGAGCCTGTTGCTTGTGCCTTCATACATCGTCTCACCAGCTTCCTTCATCTCTCTCTCTCTCTCTCTCTCAATCTGACACTGCCAGCCTCCGGTGATGGACATCCCGAACATGCCGGGGGAGGTGTTCCTGTCGGCGTTGGCCGAGCGTCGTGTGCGCTTCTTCGAGTCGCCCGCTTTGGATCAGTTTGGTGCCGTAAGGTAGGCACGCGCACGCGCTCTGTACCGGACCTGGCCGTAGCACTGATCACTTCGACCTCCCTGGCCAGAGGTGTGAAGCTGCAGCGATCGACGCTCTACTGGAACGAGCTGTTTGAAAACGCCGAGCTCGAGTATCTCGCGAAGAGCTATCGAGCAACCGAGCTGGCCCAAACGTACGGTTCTATCTCTCTCACGTCGACTGCTTCTAGTCCTCCCCGTCTCTTTGATGTCTACGGTTGTACTAACCCGCTCCGTCGCGACAGCATTCGCGATTCAGTCCGCAGGCCGGACGTTGACAAAGGTCAGCCACTGACGATCGGAGAACGAGGTCAGTGCCTTCTCGTAATTGCCCGCTCACGAGGCCCACGTGCATCTAATACTCATCATGGTGATACGTTGTGCAGCTGAATTGGCCGCACGCAATCCTGATCGGCTGGCCCAGTTCGACGAATGCTTTTACCGAATGCGGCAGTACCAGTATTGCAGCCCCTCCATCGTACGTGACCACTTGCGCGCAGTGTTCGCCCAGTGATTAGCTTTCCCCGATGCTCACAAACGCGTGCCTTTGGTTATGCAGTTGCTCTCGAACCTTCGCTTCCTGAGCTCCCAGCGTAAGTGGATTCACCCGTCCCAGCTGACGCCAGACGTGGTGGACTTTCTGCTGTCGTGTTTGGAGGACTACTCGCGTCCCAACTACATGTACACGCCGGTGATCATTCCATGCCTCCAGCTCCTGGTCAGTTGGCTGCGGGTGTGCAACGACGAAACTGCGGCGAAGCTATTGGGGACAGGTAACACACACACACACACACACACACACACACACACACACACACACACACAACAGTGCCTGCACGCCCCTGGATATGCTCCAACTTAGGCTCCCTTTTTCTCGCTAGACCCACAACGTCCCATCGAAGAACAAACTTTAAGAGGTGTGTCCATTCTGGAGAACGTGTTTAGCCGGTGCAGTCCAGGTCTGCCTCTTTGATCTCCTCTTCATTGCCGTCGGACTCTATGGGGTGTGAGGAGAATCGGTCTCACTGCGGCGTGGTGTGCGGCAGATGGGGCCTTGTTTGCCCTGTGCATCACCTACCTGGGAGCCTCGGTTGGTGTTCTCGGAGAGCGAAGCGGTGTGAGCGTGGATACGATCTTGCGATATCTCGAGACGCAGCCTGGGGTTCTCGCGTACGTGGCTACCTTCCCCTGTTATGGCCCGCGCTAGGCGCGTGCTGACTCTACGTCCCACCTGCAGAAGGAGCAGCCATCTTGCCACTATTCTCAGCGGCGTCGGCGATGCCATGGTGAGCCTGCCCTTTGGCCAACTGGCACGCGTGACCCATCTCCTCCTGCGACTCTGGACTCCAACGGCGGACCAGATGGTCCATAAGCGTGCGGTGTTGCAAAGAGCCGCCAAGGGGAAGGACAAGGGCGACGACACCACGAGCGGTGACGGCGACGTCCCGTCCGATCTGCCTCTGCTCGAACATGGCCTCATTCTCTTCCAGCTGCTGCAGTACGTGTTCGTCACACGGGCGATGAAGAGAACCGCTTTCACAACATCGCCACCGCCACGTGCGAGAGAGGCTCCAGAAGCCGATTGGCTCTGGGGCATCGCGACGGAGTGCAAAGCGGCCTATGATGAGCTTGGACATGGTGGCCCTCCGGCCACCCACTTCATGGCCCTGTTCGCGGCGGGCGGCCTGCTGTACGTGACCTCGCGCACACATCAGTGGCCGTTTCAGTCGATTCTCAACCAGTATTGCCAAACACTCCAAATGCACAGAAAAGGCATAGCCGTGTTCAAGAAGCACTACGAGATCTCCGTGCAGGAGGAGGAGCTGCTCGATGCATCGAGACTGCCGCTGCTCGGGCTCGTGTCTCACGCCCTGCGCCAGGCCACCGATTCCTCGGCTGCGCCACTCTCACGCGATGATCTGCAGGTCTTTAGGCGCCACGTCACTTCAGTAGTCTGCGCCAACATCGACCCACTCCAGCTCGCGGAAGAGGACCGCACGGTATGTGTCCCTCCCCGTTCCTGCTAGTGCAATGCTTACCTGCAACTCTCTCTCTCTCTCTCTCTCTGGGTGCGGCGGCGCAGTTGGCGCTGCGGTTGGTGCTGGACGTGTTGGTGGGTGAGGTGTTTGCCTACTCGTGGATACTTGACGCCATGCACAACAGGGACCCGGCGCTGCTTCCCAAGGTGCCCAACTGTCGTCCTTTGTGTCTATCCCTTACCCGCACGCAGACCGGGAGCTAAACCCAATCGGCCGTCCATTAGCTTGTCGAGTGCAAGGACACGGCGCTGTTCAAGCAATCGCGCAATTTCACGGAGGCTCTGGGCGTCCTCTTTTCCAGCCTGCCGCCCTGCGACAGGCAGTACGCTCTCGACAGGTAAACTCGCCTCCTCTCTCTTGTTTGTTTTAATGTGATTTCACCTAATTGGCGCATCTTCAGGCTCCACATGTTCGCGGAGGAGCTCTATCAAGGCTGGCGGGGCGTCAAGGGAGCAGATGAAGGACGTCCAAAAGGTACGACATGCATACAAACTCACTCCATACGGCTCACGATGCATATTTCAATAGATGCGGTCGAAAGGGAAGTGCGAACGTTCATGCAGATGATCTTCCTGTGCATCAACGTGCTCTTCGTAGCTGTCTACGTCGTCATGTCCGGCGAGCAGTGCGTGCGCGCGCTGCAAACGCTCTCCTTCATCCAATTCGCTCGGGTATCAGTGACCCTGTACGACCAAATCGTCCACACGATCGCGCAACAGGCGGCTGTCGACAAGGACAACATCAAGGGCATCATCGAGCTGTTCCCCATCCCGTCCAAGGGTACGGTCATGCACACCGCCTTCCCGCATCATGCTTCCTGCCGTGCCGGACTTTACTTTGAGGCTGCGTTGTCGCAGATGGCGACATCACCTCCCTGGACAGCCACGAGCTGGCGCGCCTCCGCTTTTTCATGGTCGCCGTGCTGCCCATCCTCCCGCTCGTCCCCGAGGACCTGCTCAGCGATCACCTCCTCCCGATGATGTTCAAGTACGTGGTGGCAGTGGCGGTGGCCAGGGGTGCACGTCTCTGTCGTTTTTGGCCAGCGCTCATGTGTTTGGCTACGCGTGGCGTGCGCTGGCGGTGCAGGAACGTGGCCCACAAAGACGTGAGGGTAAGCAAGGGCGTGCATCAGATGTTCAGGTCTCTGTTCATTGACCCCTGGGGCTACGGGAAGAACGCGATGGAGCCCCACGTCACCAAGCTGGTGCCCTACTACGTCAAGACATGCCTCGAACACTACGGCTACGTGCCGTTCACGGCCTTCACCGACTGTTTCGTCGCCATCGCGTCGGCCCTCCCGCCCACGTCGCCGTTGGTGGTGCTCAGCCTGAAGATGCTCGCCGACAAGATACAGGAGATCCAGCAGCTCGCCACGCACCCCAAGACCGGAGGCCAGCAGCTTCCATTGGATGCCCTGCACGACCCCGCCGACCCGCGACAGCTCACCCTGCTGCTGTTCAACTTCATGGTCATCGCCGACGTGCAGATCCTGGACGTGGTACTAGTGCTCATCCGAAACATCATCAAGGGCAGCCCCAAGGAATCGTGGCCGCAGCTGCTCAAGTACGCGCACGACATCATCCTCGACAACTTCGACTACACCCGCAAAGACCAGTGCGTCAAGTGGTACCTTCGCTTGGCGCACGAGCTCCAGCTGGGCAGACAGGCAGCGCGCCTGGTGCCCCTCGCCCCACCCTCCGCCAAGGACCTTGCAAACGCGTCACCCTATCCGCCTCAAGAGGCCCGCCTCTGAGCCGTCCTTAAGCCATCCTCTTCACCGGCGATGCCTTTTGTTCTTTCTTTTAAAAGAAAAGATGGGGTGATTGCGTCAACCAGGCCTGTGGTGGAGGGGAAAGCACGGACGGGCGTGGGTAGCTGACTGCAGCCTAACACCGGCGATATCTCTGAGGCAACCCTCTCAACCGTGAGGCTGGAGAGTGAGAACCTCTGGGGGTGCATGTTGTTACACACTCCTTAGTGGATGCCAACTTCCACGGCCACCTCCCTTGTGTATCTTGGGCTGCACAGCTCCACGCGCCGTCTCCCTCCTGGCCCAATTTTACTCTCGTTCTGATTAATCGATGAACTAGTTTAACTATCAGCACCCCGCACCTGAAGTTGAGGCGAGGGGCTACCTGAGAACGTTGTGGGTCCGCGCGCGGCCGGTTATGGGACGCCTTTGGTTTTCGGTCAACGCCACGAGGGGACATCATCTTCGTATGTGTGTGCGGCAAGCCCAAAATGGTAGGCGAGAGTTTCTTTCCTTTTCCTTCTTGACTTTTGTCCCAAGCGCCCACCAGAATTCATGGCATGCTGCGGTAATATTTCGCGGAGCCTCAAACCTGGATTTTTGCGGGCAGGGGGTCTGGTCGTGGAAACGGCTTTGGTGCGAGACGGCTTTTCTCTCTGTCGTCGCCCACCACCACAGCTGTCCTGCACCCCTTCTAGGCCCTCCGGTTCGTCGCTTGCCGAGAACTGCCGGATCCGCACGCTTTGATCACGCTGGACCACGCCCCTATTCCATAACCTTCCGAGAAAGGACCTGTGCCCCTTCCTGTTCCGGAGCATAAGATGGCCGCCACTGCCGTGCAAACCCCGCATGGCGGACGCCTGTGCGAACTGATTTCCGAAGACCAGACCACAGTCTCCAACTTATCGCAAGAAGCCAAGACACTCAACAAGTTGCGGCTTTCCCAGCGCCAGGTCTGCGATTTGGAGCTTCTCCTCAACGGCGGCTTCTCCCCGCTCACGGGATTCCTCAACAAGGAGGACTATGAGAGGTTCGTTTACGGATCTGATTGCTTGAATGCTTCATCTTATTATTCCTCTTTTTTTTTCCAAATATCTTCAAACAAAAATCTATTTCTATGCGAGTGGCTGACGTTTTGGTGTTCGTCGTGGGGACTATAGTGTCGTGGAGGGCATGCGCCTGAAGTCTGGTCTTCTGTGGCCGATGCCAGTCACGCTCGACGTGACGGCGGAGAAGGTTTCCGCTGCTTAGCCACGGATCCTTTCTTCCCATCATTGCGCAGCTGGCCTCACAGTGTCCTCTCTTCCTCTACGCTCCGCCTCCCTGTGGACACAACACACTAGTACAGGGAGTTGGCCAAGGGACAGCGCATAGCTCTTATTGACCCCAAGGAGGGCATACCCTTGGCAATTCTCACCGTAGAGAGCTTGTGGAAGCCCGATAAGGTCAAGGAGGCCATCCAGGGTACGCAAATTCCATTCTGGTGATTGCTGCTTCGATTTCCACAATTCTCACATAAATCGGTTTTTGTAGTCTTCGGAGCCAACGATCAGGCGCACCCGGCGGTGTGGTACCTCTTCAACAAGGCCGGAGATTACTACGTCGGAGGATCGATCGAAGGCATCCAGCTTCCGCCGCACTATGACTTTGTTGAGTTGCGTCGTACGTTGGCCCTGCTTTCATACGCAAGCGTTGATGTAATGTAATTTACAAATCGATTCTATTTTCTTCCAGAAACTCCGAAGGAGATTCGTGCGTCGATGGCTGAGAAGTCGTGGAGCCGCCTGGTGGCGTTTCAGACTCGCAACCCCATGCACAGGTCGCACAAGGAGATAACTGTCCTTGCCGCTCGCGAATCTGGTTGCAATCTGCTCATCCACCCGGTGGTGGGCATGACCAAGCCCGGTAAGTTGTCCCGCCCTCCACCTCGTTTCGCGCGTTCCTATGTCACCGCGCCCACAGCTACTGTGATGTTAAACATTTTTCCAACGCTTGACCTGACATACCTACGTGATGTCACCAAGAATACTTTTCTGAGTCTGTAGTTTGTGAAACTCTCACTGTACACTATCATACGCTTTGTGCGCGCGCTGACCTCTTTCCCTATCGCATACAAACAGGCGACGTGGACCACTACACGCGCGTGCGTTGCTACAAGGAAATGATGAAGCACTATCCGGAGGGCCTGGCTTCCTTGTCGCTCCTTCCTCTGGCCATGCGCATGGCCGGCCCGAGGGAGGCCCTGTGGCACGCCATCATCCGCAAGAACTACGGCGCCACCCACTTCATCGTCGGCCGCGACCACGCCGGTCCTGGTGCGTTCCGTCGCCCCCCCCCCCACTTTTCCTTCCACTCGCCCCTCTGCTCCCCTTTGCCTTTCCACGTCAATGATTTACAAATATTAGCTCTAGCTGAAACACATTGTTGAAAAACATACCACGAATGAGACCCATCCTATTTATGTTCTATTCTCATGGCCTGTTATCGCCGCGCTCGTTCTCACCCCTCGACGTTGTGATCGTGCCCACAGGCAACAACAGCAAGGGCGAACTGTTTTATGGTGTCTATGATGCACAGGACCTGGTGAAGAAGCACGAGAAGGAGCTGGGGGTCACGATCATGGACTTCCGCATGGTCGTCTACGTCGAGGATCGCAAGGAATATTTCCAGGAGGATCAGGTCCCGTCGGGCTCCAAGGTCCTCAACATCTCCGGGACCGAGCTGCGTCGCCGGCTCTACAAAGGGATGGACATTCCAGATTGGTTTTCCTTCCCCGAGGTGGTCAAGATCCTCCGCGAGACCTATCCGCCCCGCCTCCAGCAGGGCTTCACGCTCTTCTTCACCGGCCTCTCGTCGTCGGGCAAGTCCACCATCGCCTACGCCCTCCAGAGCGCCCTCCTCCAGCGCGGCGGCCGCACCGTGTCAGTGCTCAGCGGCAAGAAGATCCGTGGCCTCCTCTCCTCCGAACTGGGCTTCTCGCGTTCCGATCGCGACCTCAACATGCGCCGCATCGGCTACGTCGCCAGCGAGATCACCAAGTCGGGCGGCGTCGCCGTCCTCACCGCCATCTCGCCCTACGAGGAGGGCCGCCGCACGTGCCGCGAGATGATCAGCCGTCATGGCGGCTTCTTTGAGATCTACCTTTCGACACCGCTCGCCGTGTGCGAGGAGCGCGACCGCAAGGGTCTATACGCCAAGGCGCGCCGTGGCCTCATCACTGACTTCACGGGCGTCAACGACCCCTACGAGCCGCCCAACAACCCGGAGATCTCCATCGACACATCGCGTGTCAGCGTGGCCAACGCTGTCCAGACCATCATCGCCACTCTCGAGGAGGAGGGCTACCTGGCTTAACCAGAGACCAGGGAGGGTGAAGGAAGGAGGTTGCGGAGGAGTGGTTGCGTTCTCTTGTGAATGAAGGTGCGAGGATAAGACCAAAGATTAAAGCGAGGTTAGTGTAACCTTTTTGGACCCATTCCTAAGCACGTCGCCAACAAGATGCGGACGGAGAGAAGGCATGGAAGCCGCTTTACAGGAGTGTAATTTACATAGGAAGGTGTCAAGCTGGGCCACCTATCCTAACATGATGCTAGAGATGGGGTCCGGCCCGTTTGGGCGCAATCTTACCAGGCCTTCTTGAAGCCCTTGCCAATCTCCTTGCCACCCTTCTTGAAGCCCTTGCCAATCTTCTTGCCGCCCTTCTTGAAGCCCTTGACGATTCCGCGATCACCATCCGCGCCATAATCCCCTTCGCCGCCGCAAGCTACCTCGTGGGGCTGGTACGAACCGCCGAAGCCGGGGTCGCCCATTGCGGGGGGCGGGGGACCCATGTAGCCCCCACCGTAGCCTCCATCTCGCATGTCGTGGTATGGAGGCGCGCCGTAGCCCATTGCGGGGGGCGGGGGACCCATGTAGCCCCCACCGTAGCCTCCATCCATCGGTGGAGGCATCCCATAAGGTTGCTGAGGGGAGTAAGCGGGGGCACCATAGCCCCCACCGCAGACAGGGGGCTGCGGCGGGTAGCCGCCACCCGAGGCGTAGGGATCAGCGAGAGGGTAAGCCCCGCCCGGAGGCCCTGCCATGGGATACCCCGACCCATAAGGATCATACGTCGGATAGGGGCCAGACATGTAGTCTACTGTGGTGGTTTGGACGAGGGGAACGAACACTAGAATCTTGCGCTCCCTGAGAGCGCAATTCTTCGCCTTTCTCGTTTCTCTGTTAGCCGAGCGGTGGCCATAGGGCAGGGTTTATTCGGTTAACCGGTGCGAACTGGGTGCTAGAATGCCAAGAATCTCCACAAAAAACGTAGCTGGACCAATAGGCATAGTGACGCTGACCAGGCGCTAGTCTATCTTTGGCGATGTGTTGGATTTGCTCAAAATTAGTTGATATTTATTGAACAAAGTAGATATTGGCGGATCTGCCCATGTGGAGGGCCAGCGTGGTTCTTAGTGCTGGTCTGTCATTGTGGTGCAGTATGCACTGACATATGCACCACTGACCACATTTTCTGGTTCTGTCACCTGTGTCCTTTCTCACTCTAGGACATACTTGTTGTACAGAATCCTCCTGGACTCTCTGACTATCTTTCTGACTTTGTCATCTTTCCACTGTCCATCAAACAAAGATCCCTAGGTCTCCACTCTAGTGCAACTCCTGAGTACAGGGGAGGGCTCATCAGTTTGGAGCCCTCCAATGCCAAGGTGTCTGCTCTCTCATTACCTTTGACCCTGGTATCGTACTTGTCTCCCCACATCTCTGCCTGTTTGGCCTGACCGCTGCACCACTAAGGTTTCTTGGTGTGCTCCTTTAGCGTTTTCTTAAAGTGACTGTATACTTGTTCACATCTCATGGACTGGCCCTTCCTGATGCACTGCTGGAGCTGGGCCACTATTCCTTTGCTCACTGTGTTACCCAGTCAGGTGCACTCTCCCCTGATTGTTCACTGTGCATGATGCCTTGCCCCAAATAGACCCCATAGCCTGTGTTATCAAAGTTGCAAAAGCCATCTGTCCATACCAGCATCTCTCCCTCTTTGATGGTGTATGTCAGACCCATCCTTGGCTTGTGGTAGTTGCTCTGTTTCTTCTGATCCCAGTAAGCAGCTTGCTGGATGGTGCTACTGTGGTTGGCGAATTGGTTGGAGGGCTGAGGCATAAGTCAGCACTGAGTTGTGGGTGTGGGACTTTTAGGCAAAGGAGGGCTCAGAATCTTGGGTCTGCTTCTAGAGTCAAACGAACCAAGTTTCTGCCAGCTTGTCTGTGCTCTACGCTGGTGCTTAGCTCAGATGGGAGGTGTTGTTCCCCTTTTTGGGCTGCCATTCAGCTTCCTCCAACACAAGGTCCATCCTTTCCTTACATATGAGTTTAACCAGACAATGGGTTTTGAGCATAGGGCAGCTGGAGGGCACCACCATGCCTTTGATGGTGATGATATCCCTGTCACCCAGCACTCAATTTGCAGGTTTCTCATAATCACTGTCCTGCCAGGTGAGGCAGGTCCCATGAATTCAACATCCTTGTGGTCTGCCAGACATTGGAGGCCTAGACTGCCTTTGCTTGTGTCCACCCAATGCCACACTGAGGGGGAGGCCCATGGTAGCCACAGGATGCGCTTAGTCACCTTCAGCAGCATCCAGTCAATCTTTTCAATCATGCCTTTGGGGTATATCACCATCCCCATACCATACCCCAGCAACCACTTCCAACCTCCCCATCCTCTGTAGCAGGAGTCCATGTGCTCTCTGTGTCTGTGGTTGAGTAAGCTGATTTAGACACTTTAACTGCCATTCCTTGTTCAGCACACCACCTGGTGAACAGGCCCCAGGAGCCTGATGTCTTCTTCTGTTGACCAGAGTAAAATCATCTGCATAGGCGAGGATATCTAAGCAGTCTCCACTCTCCATCTGGTAGCCAGTGTTTCGTTCTTTGATGGCGTCAATAACTGGATTAATAAATAGGTTGAATAACAGTGGGGACATATGGTCTCCTTGTTGCACCCCTCTCTGTATTTCCACACTATCTGTGCGCCCATAGTCAGTGATGACTCTGGCAGTGCTGCCTGAGTACATACTTGCAATCAGTGCCACTATTTGTTTAGGGAGACCATATCTGTTGAGGGTATCAAGTAGGAGGTCTGACTGAATTGTATGCCCCAGCTAGGTCTACGTAAGTGACATGCAGCTGTTTTTTGAAAGCTTGTGCTTCCTCCATGGCCCATTTGGGTCTCCACTTTGTATACCAAAGTCCCTAGGGACATGACTTTGTTGAACATGTCAGTGATACACTTCAGGTTGATGTCATTCAGCATTTTGATCATCTCATGAGACAGGTCTGGGCCTGGTGCTTTGTTGTTTGGTGTTTTTTGGAGTGTTGTTTGAATCTCCTCCAATGTGAATGGTCTGATGACGCTGTTAGTGGCTTGTTCTGTCAGGGGGCGGTGTGTTCCAATCGCTGAGTTTCTGGCAAACTTAGTGTTAATAGCAAGACACTGACTAATTTCCAAGTGAGATTTCAAGTGGTTTGTGTACCCTGTGAAAGTCCAGTTGAACGAAACAATGTACATAACACACCAAATGATGCAGGCAAACTGAAGGAAGTGAAGTGTTTATTGAAGGCTGCTGGAGGGTGGTGAGTATGTGGTAAGGATGGGTGGGTCAAGCTCATCTAAGTTAAGACTAGGCTCAAAGACTTTCATCCACCTCACCCAAGTAGCAATACCCCATCCTTCCCTGTACCCACACAGCCACAAATTATAAGCACGAAGCTGCACTGAAGCAGAAGTGCTGTGGGCATACCTCCATGGTATCAAGCCTGTTTCTGCGTTCTTTGCTGAATAAATGGTTGAAAAAGAAATTAAACTTAATTTTATTGGTCGTTGCCATGTAGTGCTGAAAAGGAAAAAAAAACTTTCTTATCTTTTCTTTTCTTCCGCCGAAAACAGTCGCCTCTAGAAGTACAACTTTTCTCTTTTGCCACCCTCCCCTTGGCATTTGTTGTTTCTTACCAATTAATTGGTAAGAATTTGCTACATGTTTTCTGCTGCAGCCATTTGTACAAGTTCTTTTCATCTGCCTGAGGGCTCCTCACCCAAGTTGAGCATTCTCTACCAAGCCTGGGACTGGAGTCTTGGTTGGCCAACCAGATGCACTACATCTCTGGCCACTCAGAACCCCATGTCTTCCACTTCTTCAGGAATGCAGTGTAACGGTGATTCATGACAAGGCTTTCCACACATGGTGAATGGGCAGAAGCCTAAGTTCCATTCCCAGTGAGCCATACGGCCAAATAAAAATGACTGGCGTAATCCCAAAGTGAAAATATAACCATGCAACTGCTCAGTGCACTCATTGTGCTGATGGAGCTGACGAGGAAGGACATAGCAAGAGAGGTGAGGAAGAGGGTGAAGCCAAGCACCCTACAGGACATCTTCTCCTACGTTGAGGCAAAGGAGCCACCATTCTGGGGGCAGGTTTGTGGTGCTGACTTCTACAGCCACTACGTGCTACTCAGCCTGTACAAGGACTGCTTCAGCGTTGGATATGACCACCTCTACAAGCGCGTGAAGAAGTGGGTGAAGAGCAGCCCAAAGACACTTCGCCACAACACTCAGGTGCTACGTCAGTGCCTCAAGGCCTGGGGGAAGTCGTAAGTCAAGCTCAGTGAACTCAAGAAGTGGAAGTGTGCTGCCAAGCCACTCAACCTCAAGGGCTCAGTCAAGAAGGGCTGTCTGTGGATGGACAGCTTCAATGTGCGCCTTGAGGGGCGTGGCAGGGCATCCTGCAAGTCGCCAGAGTGGTCATTCAAGGCCAACAGCCCTGCACAACAATTCATGGCCACTGGGCAGTTTTGTGCTCTGTGGGGCGGCTACTCACCCAAGGTCTTCGATGGCGACTTCCTGAAGGTGCAGCGCGAGTGGCTTGAGGACAACCTCAAGGGCGTGACAGTGCTGGCAGACAATCATTTCAAGTGGGGAAAAAAGAGCCTCCACAGCGTCAAATTGTGACCAACATCAAGCGCCACAAGGGCTCATCAGCAACAGGAGAGGGCATGACAACTCTGACCAAGGAGGAGAAGCGCTACAACTCTGCACTACACTCAGCTTGTGCTCATGTAGAGGGAGGCTTTGGGAGGCTTGGAGCTATCTTTGATGCACTCCAACGTCCCTTTGGTGAGGGTGAAGAACAGCACACAGCTCTTGTGTGGGTGGCTGTAGGGATTGAGAATGCTCATCACTAAGTAAACTGTTCTCAATTTTTGGATTTACACGGACAAATTTTATTTGGCCATACGGCTCAGTGGTGAGTTCTCCTTGCTTCACCTCATTGCCTTTTCATTTTTGTCATCCCTTTTCTGCTACTGCTATCCTCCTGCAGATGTTCCCTAACCAGGGCCTTGTGGTGGTGGGAAGGTGGCCCTGGGTGAGATTTGGAACAGGACATTTGGAACAGGACAGTGGGTGGGATGTCCTGTTCCAAATGCAAGCCCAAGCCAAGAACCCCCTTCTTGTGCTCTGAGCTTGCTGCGTGGCTGCAGGTTCATGATTGGGAGAGTGTTGAGGCTTTCTCCCCAACACCCATCCAGAGTTGAACCATGTTCCATTCTCTCACTCCACACTCTGCTGCACCTCAGCTTGACAACTTGCTCACTTGTTTCCAGAGTTGTGTTCAAGTGGCCCATGCGAAATCCCCAGGATGAAATTACTTTACCTTCTTTGCAGGTTTGTTGTGCTGATGGTGGATATGGTGAGGTTGCAGTGGTGTTGTGGTGGGTGTGGTGATGGTGGTGGTGGTGGTGGGGTGGTGGGTGGTTAGGGTGTGGTGATGGTGGTGTTGTGGTGGTGTTGTGGTGGTGGTGGTGTTGTTGTTGTGGTGGTGTGGTGATGTTGTGGTGTTGTAGTGGTGGTGTTGTGGTTATGTGGCGATGGTGTGGTGTTGTGGTGATGTTGTGGTGGGTTGCTGTTCGCCCTGGTGATGAGACAATGAACCAGTTCTATATTAGCAAGCTAGTAACAGTTTAAGCACACCTGTCTCATTGTGCATTGGTTGGACAAATGGTGTGATGGTTGGCATTAACAGAGTGTTCAGAAAAAAGTAACAATGACTCTTTTGACAATGTACGCTTTTTACACAAATGGAATAAAAACACTGAAATATGTTACCAGTTGAGAGGTTGAAAATGACTGGTGTTTGTGTGTGTGTGAGTGTGAGTGAGTGTGTTTGTGTAATCATTCCCAGCGATGTAATAAGTTGGCAGATCTAGGCAGGGGTTGGTTGTCAAGTGCAATTGGATGAGCACTAGTGCCACGTCCAAGATCTGCATGTCAGCAATGACCATGAAGTTGAACAGAAGCAGGGTGAGCTGTCATGGGTTGGGCAGGGCATCCAATGGAAGCTGCCTAAAATATGTACATCAGATCAACCCTTGTCTTGTTGTTTTGTCATGAAAAAGGTAAGGTGGAGAAAAAGTGACATCTGTGAATGTACAGAATATGCATGGGTTCCCCTTAATATCTTATCTACATTGTTCTTTAAGAGAGATAAAATTTTGCTGTTCCTTTGCAGCACAACACCAGTTTCCTCTTGTACTCCTACATCCACACCATCTACAACCCCATCTTAGGTATCTCCTCCCCGTCGCCAAGCTGACCATCAGCGCCCCGCAGATGCTGTAAGCGCACTTTTACACCTGTAGCATTGCTTTAACTCTGGTGTAGAGAAGTTGGGTTTATTGTGCAATTGGTGATCATGAAGTATCTGAGTCAGGCCGTCGTTCCTGAGGCATGGCCGCTGGGGCACCTCCTTTCCGAGATACAACGAAGTCACTCTCCTTCCAATCCATAGCGATAATTGGTGTAGCCATCCCTGGTTGCGGTTGGTGATGCTTCAGCCGTTCGAGAAAGTCATCCTTCTTCTCAAGAGCCTTGTCAACGCTACGAAGGAAGGCGGCGTAGAGTGACTTCCTCCGAGCCAAGTGCTTCCATTCCTCGTCATCGATGCGACCACGGCAGTCCTCAAGGTAGTCGACGAGCAGGGGATGCGGTCGGGACATGTTGAACGGGCCAACGAAGAGGTCGAGATTGTCCTGCACGTTCTGCTCCTCGCCCCGTTCCACGCTGAAGACGGAATAGAAGCGACCGTACTCCTTGACTATTTCCTCGTCGGCGATGCGCCACTTCTTGCTAAAGTAGAGGTACGGTCGCAGCATGCCAGAGCTGAGGGCGGGGCAAAACACCAGCCGACGGCATGCCAGCACCTGCGCCTGGTCACGCTGCAGGATATCTATGATCTGGTTCTCCCCGAAGCCTGCCATTACCGCTTGCTGAACCTGTTGGCGGTGCGCGGCCAACGCCACGCACAGGCAAAAAGGGAAGAAAAACAGATTAACAAACATAAACAACACAATTCATTAGAATCTTGCAGAATGGGTGGGAAGTGCGGTATGCGCACCTGTCCTGGCTGGAAGCAACTGAGCCCATTGCCGGTGATCCACTGAGGACGGCCATTCCATACGTGCCGCAAGGTGTACATGACCTTGCTGGCCAGGGCAGGGTTCTTCTCTACGCCTACTAGGCCCGTGACGCCCAACTCGTCCAACTCGGCCAGCAAGTAGCCGTTGCCATAGCCAATGTCTGCTATCACGCCTGGGTGCCGCAGATCAAGCATCCTTAAGCAAGCCGATAATCGCGCCCCTAGTCGCAGATGGCGCCGAGATCCAATTGTCCCTGCAGATGCGAACGGGGAGAACAGGGGCGTAGATAGGTTGGCATAGGACGGTCCGCTGACCCTGCGGAACGGAAGCGGCGGCCGCCAGGTCGTCCATCTGCAAGATGCTGCTGCAGATGTGGTTTGCCTCATGTTGCGCGATCTTAAGTTTGAGAAGCGTCTGTTCATTTTCCCTCGTTTTTTGCCGCCTGTCTGCTCACAAATGCGCCGACCGCACGCGTGACCGTGGCGATGCACTCGGTTGGTCGTTCCACCACGTATTGGGCAGAGATGACCTGCTGCTGAGGCTCGACCGGTTCCGGCTCTGTCGGCAGCGTGTGTGCCGCCGAGGCTTCGCCTGCCTCTCCTTCACTGGTTCTCAGGCCTTCGGTTTCCACTGACCCAGCTGTTGCGGGCGCTGAGGTGGCCGGGGCATCTGCCGGAGCAGCTCCCTCTCCGCTCTCTGGCGAGTAGAGGAAGGTGAGGAGCTTGGGGGTCCTCTTCTTGAAGGTGATCTTCACAATGTTCTCTAGCGAGTGCACTCGCTCCACGGCCACCAAGAACCGCTTCTCGTCGTTCACCTTCAGCTCCAGCAGTTCGTCGCCCGTCACCACCAAATACCTGCCGTCTTAAGTCTGAGATGCGGAAAGCTCACGTCTGTGCGTGCAAGCACCAGGAGGAGCGCACCATGGGTGGAGGCTCGAGTCGATAACCTTCTTGCAGGCGAAGAAGGACCACGCTTGGTGGGACTCCACATACTGATCCAAACGCACGTATTCTCCGAGCTTGTGCTGCGGCCGCTTGCTGCGCCCTGTCGTCGGAGAGGAAAGTGCCGGCGGTCACTCGCAGTCGACAGCGAGGGAGTACGGGCCCAATGCAAGCGTACCTGAGGCCCACAAGACCGGGAGAGAGTTGAGAGATTGCCACAGTCCCGGCTTGCGCGGCTCAGTGGGCGCCTTCTGTGTCTGACTGCTTTCCTGGGCCGTGGGCGTGCTCTGTCCGTCCGCAGGTGCAGCAGAAGGCGGGCTTGCGTCGGCGGACTGACCATCAGTGGGCTTAGCGACGGTCTCCTTAGCACGCCCCCACGCCGCGAACAGGCCGCTTCCCCACCGCGACGTCGGCTGCTCGGATACGGCAGCCTTCTTCTCGTCGCTGGAGGTCTGGGCAGTGGCATCGTCGGTTTCTGCCGGCTCGCTCGACGGTGCTGACACGTCTGTCTGCCCTTGGCCCTCTTGATCGTTGCTTTGCGGCTGGGCCTCGTCGGCATCGTCGTCTTTAACGTCATCTACATCATCGCCCACAGGATGCACCTGCTGCTCGTCGTCTTCGTCATCGTCGATGGTGAACAGGCGCGGTGATGTGGAGATCTTGTCTTCCGGCGGCGTGCCCTGGGCAGCCGCGGCCTGAGGAGGCACGTTGGCGGGCACGCCGGCGGAAGCAGGCGTCGCGGTGGCGGTCCTTCCGCCGAGCGAGAACGGAATCGTGGGCATGCGGGTAACGCGCGAGAAGCCCGAAGCGAATGTGGAGACCAGCGATGTGGGCAGCGAGATCCCGGCAGCTCGGGACGACGAGGCCACCGGTGCCGCTGCGGCTGCAGAAGGTGCTGGAGTCGACGCCGCCGCAGTGGAAGCAGCGGGCGTCAGCAACTGTTCCCGCACCGGTGAAGGTGGCGACTCAGTTGACGCCAGTGGGGGAGAGGAGGAAAGCTGCGACGTGCCCGAGGCACCAGAGGAGGAGGAGGAGGGCGGAGACGAGGAGAAGGAGTAGGCCGTGCGGTCCTGATACTTAGGTCCAGCAGAGGACCCGGCAAGGAAGGATGAGAAGAAGGACGAAGCTGCCGGCAGCGCCGATGAGGAAGAGCGGATCGGTGTGTTCGAAGCGTGTTGGCAGACAAGGCACCTGGAACCATCGTGGTCCATTATCTCCGTGTATCCCTGGCTGGGGGTTTCGGCAGACGAAACGAGGAACGTGTGGAGCGCTTCGTAGCCCCCATGCACCACGCTGATGTGATTAAATCCTGTGGAGATCGTAAAAGGGACGGCGCGATGGTGCGTGAGGTGGGCATTCGTGTTCTTGGCAAGTGGAGGCCAAAGTCACCAGTGAAGGGCGAATATGGGGGGCGAGTACCCTTCTGCAGGAACTGCAGGACGATGAGCTCAAGGAACGTATCGGCGTGCGCAGCGCCCATGAAGGCAAAGTGCATCGAATCGCTCTTGAGCTGAGCGAATCCGTCCAGCAACTGCTTGAACTCCTCCGGTCGCTCGAGCAACTGTAAGGAGATGAGAGAAGAGAGAGAGAGAGAGAGACCGTGGTGAACTTCCGGAGTACCGCTTAAAGAAAGGCAAGGGCTTCTCGTGTGCGGAGCGCACCAATCGGGAGGGCAGGTGGAAGGCGGTGGGGAGGTGGCCACTCCGAAATTCATCGTCGGTGCGCACGTCGAGCAGAAGGAACTTGAGGCCCTTGCCGGAGGCCGCCTCCGCCATCTCGAGCGCCGACAGCTGCAGGCAGGTGGGCGTCGACAGAGCCGGGTCGGCCGTATACAGGCATTGCTTCACCCACGCACTCCACTCCTGTGTCGAGCGTGGCGTCACATGTGCGTGAGCTAGACTGTGAAGCAAGCAGCCGGTTTGATGTGGCCTAGAGCTGAGCACCTGTGTTTGGAACGTGGCCGCATAGAGCTGCTGCCTAAAGGCGCATGGCGTGCGTTGCTCGAACGTGAGCGCCTGCGATCCAAAATCGGGTAAGGAAGACGGTCGGGTGTGTTTGTGTCTTTGCACAACGCTCGCTTAGGAGGTATGCGTGCCAGGCTTATGAGCCGGTGAATCTCCTCCTGCGACGCATTGGGAACTCGCGCAAGCTCCGAGAGTATGGCCTGCTGGCTATTAGAAGCGAGAATGGCCGACCTGTGACGATGTGAACACGGGGAGAAGGTTGGCCCTGCGCGCGTGGAACGAGATCACTTGGCCAAATGTCTGCGTACTTCTTGCTGAGCAGGAAGGCCAGGCCAAAGTAGTAGGGGAAGAACGGGTCGCCGTGCGCGAGGAAGAAGTCCCACAGCGTATAGACCCCATCCATATCATAAATACACGTGAACAGCGAAGCGAACTGTTTTTCGGTTTGTTTCACGAAGATCGACACCAACGAGACAAGGCCACGGATCAGGACTCGCAACACTGGAGGGGTAGCGAAGGGGGAGAAGGTGCAGGAGGGAGGGGAAGGCGACGAACCCAGGGGGAGGAAAAGTGGAAATGGGAGAGGTGGTTTTGATCGAGGAAGAGGCCCAGCGGTTGGTCGTGGTACAGCACCAGCAAGCGGAACAATTGATTGATACAACTGACCACGACCACGCATACAGCGGATGAGCGAGGTGTTTGTGCGTATACGTGTGTCGTTTTCACTGCGTAATGCAGCGATGTGCGCGAGAATGGGATGGCTGCGTACGTATGAACAGAGGGGTCTTGAACAAAGACGAGTGGGACGTGCTTGGAAACGAACGTGTCGAAACAATTGAACGCCACATCCAGCGGATAATTGAGCATCAGAAACTGTGCGAGCAGCTCGTTCAAGTACAACCCTGTACACGATAGCGGTAACCAACCCGTGAACCTCGTGCACTGCTGTGTACGAGCGTTGGTCAACGCGACCACGCGATGGAAGGGGAGGATCACCTTCCCGGTACTTGACGTAACGGCGCTTGCAGTAGAACCGAAGGACTCGGGCCAGCCGCTGCGCGACGCCCTCATCCCTGAACTCTGGGTGTGTATTGTTCACAGAAATGTGAGCCTGGCGTGAGCAGCCCTCGGTTGGCTCTGCGCTGAGGCGCATACCGGGAAGCTCGGGGCGAGTATCGCGACAGGCCTGCCCGAGCCTCTCCTCTTCCGGCGTCAGCGGAGCGGCCAGGAGCTCCTCCCATCCGGCCATCGAATCGCCCGGCTTCCTATCGGCGCCCAACAGCGACTGACCACCACAAAAAACCACAGCGAGTGGGCCTCACTCAGACAGACGAGCGGCGCCAGCGGTGGGCGTGGTGGCGGGGCACCTTCCACAGCGCGGGCCGCAAGGATTCGGGGATGACGTGCTTGCGGCCAAATTGCCGCAGCTGGTCAGTGTCGGGTGAGGGCTTGTCTAGCTCCTCCGCAAGCTCGAGCGCCGTCTCTTGGCTCATCTCTTGGCCGTGCAGGTAGGATTGCTCCGGTACCGAGGCGAATCGTTTCCCGTGGCCATCGCCGCCGTCGGTAGCTGATTCCGCGTCGTCACACTCTTCGCGCTTGGCGAGCTCCCTCAGCTTGAGCTCGTTGAGGCTCTCCAGGTATCGGCCTTCGATGGTGTCGGTGATCTCTTTGATCAGGGAGTGGTCTGACGTCAAATCGCTGGCCTCAGCTTCATCTCCACCGCCTTCGCCCGCTTGACCTGTGCCACTGCCGCCGGCTTGGTCCAGCTGCGTGTCGTTGGTGTTGGGGTGGTCTTCATTGCGTCCCGCAACGTGCGTGCCCTCGTCTTCTTCGCATAGCACAAACGTGAG